>JAAAKM020003459.1:0-12476 GCA_010016025.2 Alatinidae sp. Z8VKAUB7J3 | reverse complement strand
GAAAGCATAGGTCTTACCACGGCTGACCAGAAACCATCCATGTGGGAAAGATATCTTGACGATGTTTTTGCCATCAGATGGCTACCTACCTCTCTTGGACCCCCAGCTCAAGAGAAAAGAAGACCACTGCACTGCTGTCCGGATCTGCAGAAAACCAACGTACACCGACCAATATCTGAATAATGCATCACATCATCCACCCTCAGCCCGCAACAGAGCCATCACAACCCTCTTTGAAGGAGCTAGGAAAATCATATCAGAGCCAACCATCCTGAAGGAAAAAGAGAAACATCTCAAAGACATCCTCTCACCCAACGATTACTGTCAGAAAGACGTCGGAGTGGCCTTACGGAGAAAAAAAACACGACCTCCGGAACAGGAAACGGAGCCTCTGAAATATGCCTTCCCTACATCAAAGACACGAGCGGAACTATCGAAAGAATAATCCAACAGCACAACATCTCATGCACATTCTTTACATCGTCCACCTTATGCAAGACCCTGTCAAAGCCCAAAGATCCTGGCCAAGCAGCAGAAATCACAACATTGTGTAGAAGATAAAGTGTAATGACTGTCCATCGACCTGTATTGGCGAGTCAAAACGTTTTTTTGGTAAGAGTAAGAAAGAACACAAGAAAGCCATTGCAAAGAGAGATATCAAGATTCACGTGATTACGGAACATTGCTGGAAGGAAGGACACACTTTGATAGGGAAACAACCAAATTATAGACAGCAATACCCCATACAACCACCAGAAAGATCACAGGAACTATCCACACCTTAAACCATCACAGCCACTTCAACAACATATCCTATCAACTTCCACACATATGCAATCCAGCTCTTAAAAAGAAAACACAAAAACGTCAAGGCGCCCTCTGACAACTTAGTTCGATCCCAGACTCCTTGAAGATCAACTTGTAAATGTTTAAGATAATCGCTACTGAAAATATCAATTAAAGATAGTTCCATAGATCATACGTATGTTGGGACATCAAAGCATGACAAAACCATTTTAGAAGTAGTAACAGGCAAAAAAATCTTAATGGAAAGATGACCAGCAACACCACACACAGTAAAGAAACATGAATACTTAAGAAGCAAATGTGAGCGATAGTCAACAAACTAAGAGCCCCACATAAAGTAAATAGCAGCTTATCGGTCATTAATCATAATAGGAAGAGATTTGTTGGCAAACATATTCCATGCCAGCGTTTCTTTTCTGGTAACCAAAAACTTTCAGGAGTAGTAACAACGTAATAAACTAAAGCACTTCCCAACAGTAAATCAAAGACGACGACCAAAGGTTCTTTAACAACTTCAATGGCTAATGAATTAAAATATTTCTTAGGGTCGATTAAGCAAGTGATAGATTTGATAAAGGTACTATGACAGTAGCGCTTTCATTCTACCACTGTCGCTTCAGCCAACACGAACTATAAAACAAGCACTTTGGACACTTGTACCACGGACTCCCAAATATCATAACAAGATACTATGTTTGTATCGGACCTTTACAGAGTTCATTCATTACCAGCTACAGAATAATAACTACTTCCTTTCAATAGGTCATTTGGCTACAAAACTTTCAAACTACCTGTTACTAAAGGAATCTCACCTCACTTTTTTGTATTCTAAACAATTTTCTGCAATGGCAGGTACTCAAGTGTTTTTACAGTATTGAACTTATAGACAATAGTATAACAGTTTTGTAATGGTTAAAGCGTTGAGTTTAAGACACGGTTGTTAGTGATTCTTTTGCTTAAATATTGTTATTATTAAGGCAAGTACGCCTACATGCAAAAGGTTAGTTCTCAGGTGACAAATTGAAGTACCTAAAATAAATCCATATTTTATATGTTGAAGTTGTATCATTTTTCACATATTTGTAGATTATATTGTATATCTAATGATTGCAGCAAAGGAAAAATTATTCACAAATATTTGAGGATTTGTTTAACTCTTATTTTGATTACTAAAATGAATCTCCTTACATTTTAAATTGGAATGAGGAATCCAAACAAACAAGAAAATGTGTCACAATTATGTGTTGAATAAAAGTTTAATCTACAATGTTTAATTTTAATCTATAACCATCCATTAAAACAATTAAAATAAAAATCTTTTCTTCACATCAAATTTGTATGTAGTCTTCTTTCTTGGCAGAACCAAAATGAACTATTAGAAAATAATTACTTTGCAAATACATATTTTATCAGTGCCTAATAATAATAGATTTTTTAAATATCAGCGCCTTACAGGATGCTTCGAAAAGCATTTAATTTAATTAAGCTTGGTACGATTTTGATTACAAGAGACAACAATCAACGTACGGCCAGCAATTGACCTCATCGTCAATCTTCCTCCAAAAGTGCAGATTGAGGCAGAACAAACGCATGCTCCCCCCCCCTCAATAGGTCCTACAAAGACAGTGCTTCAAGAAGTAGTCAGAGGTAGCAGAAAAAGAGGGCGGTGTCATCACAGGTAGGACTACAGTATTCACGAATAGACAGGACTGAGCCTGGCAACACCACAAAGAAAGTTAGAAGAAAAGACAGATGGAGGAGTGTGGTTACACCTTCTTCAGTGGGTTCCCTCTGGCATCATCTAAGATCACGAGATAAGTAAAGTAAGGCTAAGTCATTCAGTAACTGAAAGGTTAGGTGTTGATTGAGAAGTGTTTTTTTCCCTTCTATCACACTTTTAACGGAGACAAACTTTACAATTTCCCTAGAAAAATTGCCAACATTGTAAGAGCAAAGTAGTTTCAGCACGTCTAAATTGTTTCAATTCTGAGATAGCTGGCACCCTTTAAAATTTTAGTAAGTAATAGTTGCCACAACTTTTACTAATTGCTTAACTTGGAGATAATACCATTCGATCATTGAATATTCTTAGTCTACTGAATCTGTGCTATCATCACGCTAAAGTTCAGTCTCCTTCCAATGGGAGTCCACTTGCCCTAACTTTGTGGGATCAATGTATGTCTTATCAATAGATAGTTTTGTCTTGTCATCTTGCTTGTAATCCAATGGTTTCTTTAACCTTGCTTTAGCAATGAGAACATGATCAAAGTTTGTCCAAGTCATGATTTTCTCCCTTGAAGTAACTGTAACATCTGACATTCTTTTCTGTTGAAATGAACGTTGGGTATCACAAGTTAAAGCTGTAGAAAAATAAAGACGTGCAGCTCCGGTGATCCTCCTCGATCCGCGAGACTTGCTGAGTGAACACAGTTTGCTAGGATTAATCGAAAATGGTTCTCACTATTGCCTGCTACCTGGAGTTCTCCTTCTTAACCAATGACACATAGTACGAGGTGTCTCTCTACGAGAAGTAGCACTACACTGGAGGCAGCTGAGCTTGAGTTCATCGGCTTGAGATCAGTATTGACAGGTTTGCTATTCATCTCGTAGGTTAGCAACCAAAGGTTAGCAATTATGAATTTACTAAGACATGGTCTCATAGGATAGTTAATACTCTGAATAAAGGGAGCCCATTGTTATGTTTGTGCTGCAGGTACTGTAAAAGTGTTTTCGCTTTCTCGCACGTCGCCAAACATAAGTTTGGTAACCACTTCATTTCGCAAATGGTCGATCAGATCATTGGTCGCACAAACATACAACTCTGTCTGAAGTATAAATACGACCTCGCGTCCAAGACTTAAATTCACGGTCTATGTATAAGCCCATCATTTGAACCTCTAGCCAGTGCTTCCAATGTATCTACACATGCAAATCTCTTACCTAGAAGGAGAACTCGTAATTTTATTATTATTTTCCTAGTTGGATTAAGTAAGCAACTTAGAAAAAAATATTACTTGTCACGTGGTATAGGATTTCTTCTTATATGATGTTTCCACAAATTCCCATATTAGGGAGTATGACGTCAAAATGGCCAAATTTATGACGTCAAATAAGACAGTCTGGGAAAATGCTCCTCAAACGATTCGCCTCACGAAGAGCTGAGCAGTCCTTCCCGGCCAGTTGGCATCTGGCAAAACATCAAGAACATTCTAACATCTCTTTTAAAACTCTAAATCAAACCTTGAGACATACTTTGGCGAATAAAACCTGAACAACTTTAATGTCTATACATGGATGAGTTGTACAGTAATACTAACAGTGTAAATTATATGGACGATGGCAACAAAAGTGTAAACGAAGATATGTCTGAGGATTGCCAAGTAAAAATTAGTAACAAGGAGCTTCGACAAGAATTGTAAGTTCTTATCTTAGATTTTATACTTTATAGCAACATATATTGCATTTACATGGACTTTAAAGAACGGGGTACGCACTGTTTAGGATAAATTGCAAGTTTTATCACGATAAACACAATAGCCATGACTGGGCGAGAAATGTATTAAAACCAAGAGCATTGTTCCTGAAGAAACACAAATTGTACCGAACTAGACTATTTCGACTAAATTTTGACAGAGAAATAAGTATACTGTACCAATCATGAAAAGGAATGATGTTTCGTACTTGATGAAACCCCCGTCAAATCCAATATAAAACAGATCAATGTCTTCCATTTACATTACTGTGGTATAGCGATTTTTAACTGTTTGCTTTGACCATAAGTTTCATGTTTACTAATTCAATGTTATTATCTGGGCATATGAGGTTTCAGTTATAGTTCTGTTTAAATTGTTAAATAATGTTAATCTTTGGTATTCTTATTTTATAGTTGTATGTTTAAATTTTATTATCACAGCCTCCTAATGCTGTTTTAAGTGTCATGCTTTGACTTCTGTAACCGTGTCGGGGTCACATCGGGTATCGAATGTATCGAATGTAATTGCTCTCCTTTTTCGAATGTTGATACATTGTTCGAAATTTTCATGGATGAATGGATGAATGGTGGTTTACCGGTAATTTGTGTTTGTTCGAGACAAAATTTTAAAATTTTTACACTTCCTAGTCGTTTTTAGCTTACTAAAATGGCATCAGATGCACAATAAGTAACAAACAGGCGGAGGTGAAGATGATGGTCCATAACAAAAACTTAATAAATTTGGCGCCGAATATGTAGAATATACATATCAATCGATAGGGTTTGATGAGAGCCAACAGGATATGGAATATAATTATAGTATTTTATATGTTGCAGGGGGCAAAAAATGGGTAGAACTATCATGCACAAACAAAACACGAATTCGTTAGTTTAAGACTTGATACTTAAACACCAGAAGGCAGAAAAAGCAATCAAACTATTAACTCACCGATACTCCACGCGGCCTTCTAGTTTTGGTACAAAGTGGAGCACAAATATCTTTTAAAAGACCAAAATTCTCTCGCGAAGGAACACAAATCGTCCGTAAATGGTAAATAACGAAAACTGATGCCAGAATGGCAACACAAAGTGGATATGACTTCGATACTCGATGCGACCCCTGCCTATGGTAGTTTTCAAATCAAGAATTTTCAAATATGTAACCTGAAGTAAGTTTTGCTATGGTCCACTGTCTTTACTTCCGTCAACAAACATTTGTAAGTAAGAGTATTAAATGATCATTTTGTAATTCTTGTGCAGAAATCTATAGTTTAACACATGACATTAAGCAGCTTCCTTAAGAGAGTTTGTGCTTCTCTCAAACAACTGCTTTGTCTTTCTTTAGGAACTATGCAGGGCTGGAGTTCAACGGGAACTCAGTATTTCGCCCTATTTTAAAACTTATCTTTTGTTCCTTATCATATAATGTTTAGTCATATATATTGTATGTACTATTTGCAAAGTCATTTCTTTGATGGTCGCATATTTATTTTATGTAATTTCAACAAAATCGAGCGCATCTCGTTCCCTTGCGGTTTGCCAGCTGCAGATAGGTGATGTATTTGTATGTTTGACACTCCTAGATTATGAGGTAGCTTTTACAGGAGCAGCGTACCATTAACGTTACCTCGATTTGTGACTACCCCCAGCCCTACTCTCTAATCTACTCTCTACTCTATTTTCTACCGTACTTTATCCTAGAAGAAAGCTAAGGTGCTTTTTGCACAACCGATTCGTATTTATCGAAGTGCATACCTCGTTCGTGCAAGGTCCATCTGATGTTATCTTTGTGACCGGCAAAGATCTGTGCAGCCAGTTGTATATAACGTTAAGCATAGATTGCAAACTCCAGATTATTACAAACTCGCTGGCAGGGATCCGTACTGTACGACAAGGCACTAATTCCGTGTTGGACTTTCAAGTTGATAAAGATAATTATGATGATGTTGTCCAGATTCTATGTGATGAAATAATTTGGAAACATGTGGAAATCGGCATGCGCAAATTGTATCACTGCTCCGGTTTTTTTCTGTCCTTACAATTTCATGTGGACAAGCGGTTCTCAAAACTTTGAACGCTACCGGCGCACCCCCTGGTCTCCAGAGACGAATCCTGAGCTTCACCCAGACATTCAAATAAAACAGATGTGCGGCTTGAAATTATTTTTTGAGAGATGCAAATAAGGTACCTTTACTTTCATGATATAACACTACTTAAAGAGGTATATAGTTCTCACAAACAACCTTGAAATGTAAATCAGAGATTTACTTCTCGTCTGTAATATATGCTTTACACACCCGTTTTCATACGCCGCCCCTTTAGTGTTTGTGACGCCCCTGGGGCAGGATATATCATCCAAATCGAGAAACACTGATTTGGATTTAAAAATAGTCTTTTCCTATGTTTTTAAAATGTTAGCATGGATACTTTCAGTTTGCTATGACTTAATTGAAAACATTGTTGCAGCCTTTTATCAACGTAACAGTGATTGGTTGCGACGCTGTTTACAGAAGTGTTTGATTTACGGCAAGTAATGGAATATATCTAGGTGCATCTTATTGGCACATGCGGAAGTATAGCTTAAACACCACATGAAGAGGTGATACAATAGTATAAACCAAACTTTGGCTTAAGTGCAGGGGTTTCTTTTGTTTCAGGTAGCCAAGCGCAATCGCCATAAAGTCTGTCCCATTATAGCTGTGAATCGATTTTGTACCCACTACCTTTACAATCACTGGGTACGCAACTTTTGTCGCATTTCCTATTCCTTTTTCTGTTTTAATTGCTCAGTGTAGATTACCATAACGAGTTCAAGAAGATATTGCTTTAAATTGGTGCTACTCACAAAAATAGATAGTGAAGAAAGAGTCCGGAAAATGTGTCAGCTAGTCGTGACTGAACTTGTTCAGCAGATCTTACCAACCGTATCTTCTCGTATAACTATTATTGACCAGCAATTTTATACCCGATTGGGCAATTTTTGGCGTATGCAATAGTACACACCTGGTCCATAGAGGGCTATCTAGTATAATATTAAGGTTTTATGCAACACAACGCAAACAGTGCTCTACTAACTTTTCAAACGTATTTCATATCCCTTCCTTTCAATAGGCCTACCATTAAAAATCTTGGTATCTGATTTCCATTATTTTCTATGCTCTGAGAATCGAATCCACAACGTTCGATTTACGTATATGCAAAAGAATCCACCATTAACATCTCATCGATAGCCTCTGATTCCTGGATAAGCGAAAACTTATAAGAAGATCTTTTTCATATGCATAGTAGTAATTAAGCACTAATAAGCATCATAATCACGCAAGCCTTCCATTATTCTATCATATAATCATTCACTGGTTTACAAGGATTTGCTCAGAGCCATAAAAACAATTAATTGTAACTAACTTTAGGGCACTGAAATTAAATATGATGCTTATTTCTATATCTAGGTTTAGATTCTTAGATATAACTTGACGTCAATTTCCTTATGTCATATCGACTAACCATGACAAAGAACACTTGCAAAAAAGATCTAGGCTACCAATAGATGTCAGGTATATGATGCAATCGTTACAAAAGTTGCATCATCTTGAAGCAATAATGATACCATATTTTCTCATCTTGCGTCATTGAAAACATCTAACATTTACTACAGTAGTATTTCCTAGCCCAACAAAGTTATAACTCTAAATCAATAAATGCTAGGCCTTGTCATTGTAGAAACAATATCGACAGCTTTGATACATTTCGCAAAATAACGTACACTGCACAAAGGAGAACAACCCCAAAATTAGGCGGAAATGTTTATCATCTTTATTGTGCAAAATTGGTGACATGGACAAGAGGTGGGTCTTCGTCTTTGCTGCAATACCACAAACTGTAGTTAGTATCTGTTTGAAAAAGACTTAACAGGAAGCGGAAAAGTAAAGCTGTTTATCCTGATATTCATAGCGCCAAATAGCAAATAGCAAAGTTCTTGTGTTACAGAAATAGCAAAAACATCAAATTTTGCTATTTCTGTAACACAAGAACCTTAATACGGCAGGATACAGACACTTTAGTATTAAATGACTTGAATTTTCTATCATTTTTTTCAAAGTACTCCCAGATGATGACACAAAGTGATTTCAATAGTTTCGTTGAAGGCCTAAAAATGCCAAACAGCCAAACTGGGATCTTTGAAATTTTCTATCGAGGAGATTAATCTAGTTACAGGTTACAATGTAAAATGTCTTATGACTGTTCGTGCAGTGAACATTAAACGAAGCTCTGGAGACTATTTATGTTAATGGAATCATCTTCCCTTAACCTTAAAGCAGTTTTAATAAAAATTGGCTACGGACTACCACTATTCCATTTGGGTACCCTGCTCATATTAAGAAAATAACGGGGAACCTATGGAAAATGCAGGAGGCAAAGGCTTTACAACAGAGCGTTTGCTATCTTGATGGCAGTACAGTCACATTACAGAAAACACTGTTGACCTTGTATTAATTGGACGGTTATTCGAGGGATACTCGCTTAATGGAAGGATGTGCTACGACCGAAACATCTAGAACCTGTAACCAAAATGTTGAGAGAATCCAATTTGTAGGTAACAAGAAGATATTGTTGCCACACTTGCAACTTAAACTGGAGTTTATAGGAAATTACTTCGAAGCTCCTCATAAAAAGGACAGACTTCTTTACAAAAGCTCGACACTTTGGAAATGAAACAAAATTTAAATTTAAATCTTAAACTCCTTAAGCATTATTAACCGGGCCTCATTGGTTTTGGACAAAACAAATCTGCATAAAAGTTTCGCCTGGTTTCTGAAAATTACAGAACTACCAAGCACTCATAGAAACTTTTGCTTCTGCCAAACACTGTACTGTTACAAGTTTTTGAAGATAAACTTTTTCATTAGCATTTTTCTTCCTTTCAAGTTGCAATATTATGATTAACAATAATAGGTAGCATTTTAAACAAGAAATTGGGTCAACGTAAAAGCGAGATTAAGGAAACTGGAGACCTAATACGTTATCCTTATTACTGTTGGTCAGTCACGAGAGTCTCACCAGGACTCGATTACAAAAGGCAAGCCAAGAAATGAGTAAACGTGTGACATTTTATAATCATCATCATCCGTTGAAAGTCCGCTTTCCTCCTCAATAGCATCGTATGGCATCCGACAGCTGTGGTAATAATGATCGACAGCTAAAGTAGCACTGCCAGTCACTTGTGCATTTTACCTATATAAAGCTTTTAGCTTGCTATTTATAGCAATTTGTTTAGGTCAGGGTCTTTGTAAAGTATCGGCTTTCCTCCATCGGCTTTGTTTAGGTAAATGACAGCATAAAAGAAGTTTTAAAAAGGCCACTAGAGAAATAGAAAATATGTCACCACCGGGGATCGAACATACAACTCACGCTTTTGCGGCGTGTGCTCTACCAACTGAGCTACGTGACCTCTGATTTTAACATACTCTATTTCTCTAGTCACCACATTAGCTCCCAATCATCCACCGGTGGACATCGACATCCAGCTAAACGCAATTGAAGGCCAGTCTCTCTGTGCCATGTGATTTGACCAAGGAAGAACTGCCCTCTCACCCGTCATCAATCGAAAGCTTATTCAAGTTAGAGAGTATCTTCGAGAAAAGAAAAGCAGTTTTAAAAGTAGCTTACGTCAAATATACAAAACATGGAGTGGCGGTAGTTTCAAAACTCAGGAACGAGTCAAGTTTAGCACTTTAATAAATCACAAATTTATGGTAGGTTTTTCCCTTTGTGCCTGTAGAATTTGTTCGTTGCCATACTTACAAACGGAGCTCTTATACATAAGAGATATCATAAGAGATATTATTAAACAAAGGGTGGTCATCATACAATGTTACTCACCAACCAATGACTGTGATGGCCAATTGAAGTATTAAAGAATGAAGAAAAGCTTAAGCGTTGGGTAGAACACTTTAAGAAAGTAAAAAATTAGTGGTTATCAACCTCACCAGCAATCACGCAAGATCCTAATAAAATGCTGGTTATGAACACTAATGATTTTGCGAGGAGAATGTTAAGAAAACGAAGCTTAACAAATCACCACAAATGGGCTGTATATCGCTGAGTTGCTAAAGTCTGGAGAAAAATGTGCTGTCAATTTACAACAAAGACTTGAACTTTAGCGGAGGGCCGGAAACTGGAAAGATAGAGTTATAGTGCTGAAGGAAGGCAATTGGTCTTGGTGCAAAAACTAAAAAGGTGTGACACTACTACCTATCCTAGGCAAAGTATATTGTCTGATAGTTCTCAGTAGGCTTAAGGGCGTAGCAGACAAAGAGCTCCTCAAAAAGCAAGCTGTCTTCAGCTCAAATCAGACAAGCAGATCTTTATATTATGCTGTATAATTGAAAAGTGTAGCGGGCTTTAGAGCACCTCTGGCAGTGAGCTTTATTGACTTTTGTCAAGCATTCGACAGTGCACACAGGAGATGGTTGTGGAACATCTTTCATAAATATGGCATACCTCCAATCATAATATCTATCAGAAAAATCTCTGATTAATATTTCAAGACTGAAGATGGAGACAGCGACTGGTTTGAATTAATTTCTGGTGTGTATAAAGGCTGTATACTCTTTCCTATCCTTTTCGCAGTAACAACGGACTAGGTCTTTAAGAAAAGCACAAATAGATTGATAATTAGATTGATATTTGTCAGATTTGGACTTTGCAGATGACATTAGTGCTGTGACAAGGATCACCAAAGAATTGCACAGCTTTTTATCTAAAATTAGTGATAAAGACAGAGTCAAAAGCATTGACCAACGCCAAGAAAACAAACACATGCTATTTATAGAAATCCCGTTGTCACATATGTGTCTCCTCGTGGGAATGAAGTTCATGACATCATGTATCTTGATAGCTCCATCAACAGCTTGGATAAAATAAAAGACGATTTTAGCTTCAGGATAGGGAAAGCAACAGATGCATTCAACCAGCTGCCAGTTCTCGAAGCTCTGGAACACTAAGAAACTACCCTTGAAAGTCAAGAAAATATTTTGTCAAACCAACTTCAATCCTACTTTATGGCCTTGAAACTTGGTATTTGATGTTATTGCAAATAATAAAACTCCTTCGAGTCAAAATGGGACTGCATTGCCCTGAGAATTAAATGGAGTGACTTTCTAACCAATAAAAATGTCAGAGACTGCTCACAACAAACACCAGTGACCAACATCATTTGGAAAACTGAAAAATATGATCGAGCTGGTTGTGTTGCAACACTACCCAAATTTAGGCCATTTTATCAGTCACTAATATGGAACTTACAAGAAAGAAAAATGTGTGGACACCCAAGGATGAATTGCCACTACATAATGTAAAGAGATTCGCAAGAAACAGGATAGGTTTACAGTAATATGATCATATGACCATACTTTCTGTAGATAGGGACCACTGGTGTGCTCTAATTGCCTCATGAATCGTTCAAAATGGCGGAACCGTTATTGACGACTTTGTAAAGGTAATGCTGACGCATGGAACACTCGTTGGGCTATCCAAAAATACAGGAGTTATAACAGAAAAAAAGGGGTACCATAAACAGCTACAGTAGCAGAAACATTGAAAGCAGAAACAGATCGACAAGAGATGCCAAAGAAAGTGTTACGATAGTCTCTAATGACTTGTCAGCTAATGTATTATCACACTTTCTAAAAGGTGTGACAATACAATGTCTTACAAGTAGCAAAACAAAAGTAATGAAGACATGAGAAGAAAGAGTTCGTCAAATATGATGTAGTTGTTGCAGCGGAGTATATATTCGTGACACCAATTACCTCTCAAGAAGAACGCATAAATTCTGCTTAGAATGAGCAAACAATGATGTAGATAGTGTATTATTTGCTCCCAGAAACGAGGCACAGCATTCTCTAGAGCTTAAGGAGGCACGTGCTCTGGCAGGCCAACATGGTCAACATCTATAAAAACTGAAAGAAGTGGCTTTTATTATAATTAAGAGAATATACAAAACCTAGGAATGAGATTAGCTACAGACATTAAAGAGACCATGCAACCGTAGCCGTGACTGACGATGCTCTGTAAAAATTGTTCCAATTTAAAAATTGATAGTATCATATTATACCTTTCATTCATTTTACGTGTTTCATAATTCAAGTTGCAGGGTTATTTTCTCTTTGATTCATCTTTAATACTTTTACCCCCC
>JAAAKM020003456.1:0-12476 GCA_010016025.2 Alatinidae sp. Z8VKAUB7J3 | reverse complement strand
TGTTCGGAAGTTGCTATGTCATTGCATCATTTTGCAGTTGTTTATCGTAAAGAGTAGCCGAGACCATTTGAACGGCGGGTGATATTTCGTGAGCATACCGAAATTGAATTTAAAACATATATCAACTGAGTAAATTACAATATCATCTATTTAAACAGAAACTGTAATTCATATAAAGAATTTCAACGAGGTAAGAGAAAAAATTGTTCTGTATTCGCTTGTCTAATTAGAGAACTTTAGTCTGAGTCGATAACCTACGGCCTAACCAAACACGTTGGACTTGCCAATGGTTCCATGAAAGTGTTGACAGTTGGGTACCTTTCCAAACAAAGAGAATCAGATAAGAGAGCCTTTACCCTGGTCCTCACATACCAAGCTTGTCATATGATGTGAACAAAGACTATCCTGATTGGCTGAGAAGCATCTGTGCGACGTTGCATGATTTTGAAAAATGGTCTGGCCCGTTTCTCGAGTGGCACGGAGTGGCACATTGCATTTACCACATGTCATGCCACTTCGGTGTGAAGGGTTTAGTGCTTTTGTACAGATTCATTCCCAAGTGACATGCCACGTCGCATGCCAATTAGGCTTTGTCAATTTTATCTGAGATGGATTCAAGCACAGAACAATCCTGTAATGATGGAGAACGGTAAAGACCAAAAGGTAGCTGGTAGAGTGAAGGAGTGAAAGCCGAAGACGTATATAGGGTGGATCTTGATCTTCAAGGTAAGCTTGTCGACCCTGAGACAAAAAGGCCTTAACATGAATAGCAAGCCCATGCATATGGTGAAGAGAGTCCTTGCGTATGAGAGGTAGATAAGCGCAGGAATAGCAAAGTCATCGCTGCTAATTAAAGAATCCCGGTTAGTTTCTGAGAGAGCAAATATAGCTGCAGACGCGTGTTGAAGATAACTTTCAACATTTAGAAAGTTGCCTCGCAGACCACAAATATTGGTGATCAAATTGTTTGTTAGTGGTACAAAACAAGAATATTGCACGAAATAGCGTAAACATATTGTACTAAAAAGTTTTTTTCCAAATGAAATGCGGACCTGTCCTTTCCTATAATACGGAAGCAATCGTCCGTGTACACTTTGGCACAGTCTGGGTTCTCAAGTATTAGTATTAGTATCTTCAAATATTAGTGAAAGGGAAAGAGAGAGGTTCGGATCAGTTACAAGAGGCTGGTTTACTATCAGAATATTTACTTAAAATTACCATGGCAAAAACTGAAAATAATAAGATATCAACTAGAGGCCCCGTCAAGCAAGAAACCAAGAGGTAAAATTCACGCCTGTCTAGACCACAGTCAGAACCCCAGCCAAGGCTACATAATAGTTGTAGCCTCAGGATAGGCCCACCGGAAATACATGAAAGGACACCTATCCATTCGCGACATGCCACTACATATAGCCCCTATATTATACGACTGTTGATGTAGCAGCCTCTCTGAGCGCTTCCTCAAGAGTTCGAGCTCCTGTACCATCAGCTGGCCGTGCAGCAAGCAGCAAAATGCTAATCCGTTACCCTAAACTGAAAAGACTAGTCACAGCGCAATAATATGCCTCGAGGCAAAATACAAGGTGGGACAATATAGTGAAAACCAGCATTCAGTGAACTGAGCTGGAAACAAAGTCGTGGTCAGACCTGCTAAACCAGATTCCCCACTGCCTCTGCGCCAGATCAGTAGTCAAGGATGGAGTACTGGGCTCTGCAATAGGCAACAACCTATCTACTTCTAAAGGGGTCTTTATCGAGACACCATCCCTAGGAAGATTGCCAACCAAGGCTAAGGAGGCTCTCCTCCCTAGCAGACTAATATCCCGCTCGATACCAACCTGACATTTCAAGGTCTCGAGCCAAAAGATTAACAGACAGACGTATTCATTAGAATCAAAGGAAATAAAGGACACAGTAGATATAAGAGAAGTTTTGAAAAGAACACAGGAGAAATAGAAAATATGTCACCAACGGGGATCGAACCCGTGAGAAGTAGTTAATGTAAATACAAGATAAATTGAGGAGGTAGAAGGGTATTTCTGTTCTCACTATGGCAAGAAGAAAGAGTAAAATATAATAAGGGTAGTGTGCCAGCCTCTCACCCCATTTGACTCATAGATAGAGTGGATTGCCGTTGGTTCAAGCCGAGCTGCTCCTCCATTTGTCAGGTTTTGTTTTTAGTCTTGCAGGGTGTCCACACACCCATCTCACAAGGTGGAGCCTGGTGGGGCCGGTTTAGTGGTCGCCCACCCGACCATGAGGCAGGTAGCACTATGTTACCCGTTGCAGATCGACCGTGACCTGACCTGGCCTGAAGTTGACTTGATTTGTCAGTAAGTTAGCAATAACTTACCTGATGTGGAATACGATAATCATATACATACCTGTAAATTTGTGTGTGATCTTCCGTCAGAATTAGGAGCTGTGTCAGTACGTGTGACTTACATCTCGGCACCTTCGTCTTACTAGGCAAAGCGCTACGACAAAGCTTAAGTAAGACTTGTGGATGCATTCCTTTTTTTACTTCTAATCGAATTGGAGCATTTTGTCAGAAATGTAAGATTTGTAAAAATCGAACTTCAGGCAACAAAGCCTGGAGAAAAAGTTAACGTTTTGATTGTTTCCATAAAATTGGTGATTGCCCGAAAAAACGTTTATCCTAACTTTTAATATACTACCGTCCCCAACCTCGACTATCAATCCTATATTTATACCGCTTGAAGTGCTATGAGAAGACAAGCATCCGACTATTTTTGAAAGAGCCTCTAGATCACGAGTGTTTTGTTCATCTGGAGTATACCTAATATTTTAACATTACGTAAGGACCGAAGAAAAACACGTTGAAAAACACAATCCAAATATTAAGTGTCAAATACGAAATACATACTCTTCGCTAGATCTTAAGTAAATTAAACATTTTCAACAAGTTTTAAGGTTAATGAGGAAAGTATTAGGAAATGATGCCTCATATATAAATATGCATTTTAAAAATACTTGGTTACAAGTGCCCAAGTTCACATTATCTTTTATCGAGGAAGGTTGCTAAGAGACAAAACAAACCTTTGATTTGCTGATCTGTACAATTGATAAAACTCTATCCACTATGAGCTAGACCCAGATCTCTTAATGAAGTCACAGTCAAACATGCTGAATACGTTTATTTCCTTGCCACCGGGAGTCATTTGTTACATGCTTTCTAAACCAAGCCCACACCCTGCAAAGTCGCAGAGGTATTCTTCCCGTTTACTGTCTTCAGCATCCCGTCGTGACGTTACAGAAGATTTATTTTCGTCTGACAATAAACCATAAGTAAATCCATTTTTATAAACCTATCAGGAGGACAATAGACACACAAATCCTCATTTCTTTTATAGATTGAAAAGGAAAAGGAAAACAATATGCTTCACAAGAAACTCTACTATTTGGGGTTTTTAAATATTTCGTAACTTTAAATTTTAATCCAAAGTTGTTATAGCACCAAATATTATGAACAGACGTCAATGCCTATCGTGATGTAATTCTCTATTGATTTCAAATCCGCTTACGTTTACGTCGATAACATAAAGTCGAAGTTGTACGTACCACAGCTCTTTTAGGCAAATTAATTTATTTATATAGAAAACTATACGTCAAATATTTCCGTTGGGACTTAGGAACCTGCTTAGGGTTCTTAAACCATAGGACAGGATGGGCGTAGGTGCAAAGGGAAAAAGTGCTACGTGGAGCATCTTGAAGGTGGTGGTGACTAAGACGACGTAGAAACAAGATAGGAAAATGAATAAAAAATAACAATATTTTGAAGGTCGACAGGAGACTCTGAAATACCTGCTGGACGAGAAAGTATAATAACATCCTAATAATACGTTTGCCTTATGCTGTTTAGTTGGGCGGAGGAGGCAGGATTGGGTCCTACTGCGTGGCCAAACAACAAGCTAAACGCTAACTTTAAACAGCTATTTATAAACCAAGCAAAGTTTGGTATTCTACTTTATTGTTTCATTAAAAGACAAATTTGAATTTAACATAACCTTTTACTGACACGTCGTTTGGACTCTTGAACGCGGTGCCCAAAAAGGCACCTTTTTAGTAAAATAATAGCCATGAGCAAATTAAAGTATTCAATACGGCACAATAAAGGGCCCACCATATATCTATATTGAAAATTATATATTCTGATGTCGAAATTTCTGAAAACATGTAAATTCTAATCATACCTGACATACTTTTGTCAAATACTGTTAGGTTTTTGCTTTACCGTTAACAGATGTAGAAGAGAACACTTCCTCACGAAAATCTTTTAATGCTTGAAGGGGACATTGGTCTCATGAAATGTGGTGGATCTGGAAATGTTTTCCTTAATAATTTAATATGAGAGGCGTGTCATTGGCCGTTGAAATGTATCATGTCTTTCATCACTCATGTTATCAAAAAGGACGCAGTTGTAACCAAATTTTTGACAGCCTTTGGTATTTGCTAGAACCAATGACGTTTTATTCGCAAGATTGACCAATGACCGAGACCGATGTCAAAATTCAAGATAGTAGAGAAAATAGGAGAAAAACGGAGACGTCGTTGGTTAAAACACAATCAAACAAGTTCATCAGTAGTGAATGACAACCAATCAACCTAGTACGTCTTTCTGGCCTATCTGAATGTGGTTTACAGGAGGATTGACTACCCACGAACAAGAAGCATAAACTAGAAGCTTCCAAAAGTTCACTCAAAAATGTGTTTATGGTTCATTAACACATAAGAAAGTTTCAAAATTTAGATCAAGCTCAACAACCTCTTAGCTATTGTCTTAGGCAAAATATATAGGGTGACGATCTGGATTTGTTATAGCTGTATCCATTTTAACTTTGTAAATTAATTGTGTTATTGATTGCCAGATGTCTAAAATCTAAAATGAGAGGGAGGCAAATTTCAGCAGCACCAAATAAACATTCAATAAAAAAACACTCTCGCAAAAAAATGAGGCCCTGCTTTACTAAAGTTGCTAGCTGTTGGCTCCATGAGTTTCACACACTCGTTGTTCTGCAAAGTCGTCAATGCATCCATCTGCTCAAGGTCTGTAGCCATTCATTTTTCACAATTACAGTCCAAACCAAAACTCGTACTTATCACTTATGAAAATTCAACCGAATCCAAATAAAAATCTCTTTCGAAAAGAACAGTAGAGAAAAAGTTTTCCACCTTCTCTGGCAGGCTGTCAAGGTGCCTGCAGATTATCCCCGGTGTGCCATTCAAAATCTTTGCATTGCTACATTGGTTGAACCTGCTCATAGTCATAGAAATAGGCCTTCTAATTTCCTTGGTCAAGATTCTTTGGCTCATATGCAATATCGAGCACAATAGCTTTTGGGTGTAACTACAGATTGTCTCTTGTAGCTCAATGCTTCGTGCATTTGGATCCCCTGAGAGATTTCCCCGAGTTTGTGTCCAGATAAACCCTCTTTATCACTTTGAATTGCTACAGGAAGATGTACAATCCAGCTGGCAACATGGCTGGGCCGACTCCTAAGCTTCAAAACCAAAGCTATACTTCCAATATTGAGCGAACACAAACTGTTTCCTTAATTGATAGCAAATGAAAAATTAATACGATTGGATGTTCGGACATACCACAGGTATTGTTATATGTTTGCTGGGATAGGCGCAAAGGAGGAAAGATATTGGGGGGGGGGGGGATATTTTCCCGAAAAAAATACTCCTTTGCCCGAAAATTATCGGCACATTAATCGACTAAAAGCACTTCAGTTCTGCAGGAATGCCGACGCTAATTTAGAGGGCTGGTAAGACTTTAACTTATTTTATTTTATTTATTATTAAGGAATTATAAAAGGGCCTGAAATTTTTTTTGCCCAAAAAAAATTAACATTTAACTAACTAGGGGGCGCTGTAGCCCTCCAGCCCCTTTAGCCGTGCGCCCATGTTTGCTGGCATGCATGGGATTACAGAACATCAAAAAGATTGATGGTATGTTGCTTGGGGCTGATATGTCGCTTGGGCCTGTGCGTATTTGTCTCCGGTCTTGTTGTGGTTGCAAATCATTTACGAGTTGTCCCTTTTGGACGACCTTAGTTTCACGTACCTCCTTATTTCATCCCTTTGAAACATTTTCTTCTTTGCGAAATCAACACAGAATATTCGTATGGTAAGTCAGTTTCTTACAAAATACTTAAGCATTAGCGGTGCATTTAACAAAGCATTTTTGGTCTGCATGCAGAATCTCGCGTGTTTATATTCATAGTTTTGGTTACACTCGAATTTCTGTTTCTTGTTTCGGGACTAAGCGCTAAACGTACACTAAAGCTTAATACTTGAAGCATATCTACGTAGTTTTCCATTCCGATAATCGACTCCGACACTTCACAGCTATGGCAAGAAATCCTGAACTATTCTAATTTGATACTTGAAAGCCGATGAAAGTGGACAAAACATAACAGAGGCTAGTTGAACACCTGACGGAGGAATAATTGTTCAAGAATTTTCTATAATTGATTAATTGATTGATTGATTAATTAATTTTTTGAGTTTTTTGATATTTTGATGTAGTTGATACGATTTCATCAACTAAGTGCAGTACTTTTTCCAAGGCGCTTCTTCCAAACCATGTACTTCTGGCTGTGTTTAAAGGTAACCAGAACAACTACGACGAGCTGATAATCATTCGCTCTGTTCGGTCTATTGCTTTGCAAGGGAGATTTACTGGTTACCTAAACAAAGTTACCTTTAATCGTACAATAACGCTTGTTAGGGTACACACACGCAATAATGTAGGTAAATGACTGCAACGTTTGCAAATGCAACATGCCATGCTGCCAAGACTCTAAATCAAACCAGTTTTTAACTAACGTTTTCTGGTGGCCGTGGAAAGTCGAAGGTGCATCATTTACTTTAGGTTGTCTAAAACGACGACCTTGCGTCATCTCGTACAACTGTATTAGACCATACCTTACTTGGTCAAGATTGTTCGTACCTGCTTTATCAATGTTGTTCTTTCATGTCCTCTCTGTTGTCCGTGGTTACAAGTGGAAAAGTTATACCTTAAAATTTATCAGTCTTCTGTAGTAATTTGACATTGTTTACATCAAGTGTCAAATATTTTGTCTCCTGAAAATACTAGATTCTAAGACACTAACCACTGGTTGCTAAGAGGGACTGTACAGTACGTTCTTTTTCACTGCCTAATATGTATACTTACTTTAGCAAGACGCTCAATAGACTTCAACTAGCTTTATAGCCTTGTCAAACACCAACTATAACCGCTAGATATTGCTCCACATTGATATTTATAATTATTAATCAGAAAACAAAATTGGAAAGAACCTAAAGGAATCTTCTAACGCACATAGTTATATAAAGGAATAGTTTGCAGACGTGTACAGTAGTTTAGAAACCTATGACTAGTTTGCTCTCTCCGTTTTGGTTTTACAACAATAGCGAGGCTTCGGTGGCGCGTAGTGGTGCTTGGTGGCGCTTAGTGGCGCTTAGTGGCTACTTGTTCCCTCACTTATCCAAATAGGACAAGGAAAATGAAGCAGTGATAGTCCTGTCTTTTAAGATATTCTTAAGGCTTCCTAACTCGTTTACTTTCATGCTTTGTTCGTAGTCACTCTTGTAGCACGTTAGAGACGTCAGAGGATGAGAACTGTTAGCAACGCCGCTGCTATACGACTTTCTATGAGCTCAGAAAATGTATTTACGTAGTAGATGGATGGTTTAATATCTACTCCTTTCTCTATGCAACATTCTTTTCAAGGCTCTGATGTACATTATTTTAATGCTCTTCCATGATGGGACTTCTTTGTGAAGTGGAAGTCAAGATTTAAGTTGATAAACCGGTATCCCATTTTAAAAATTTATCCAGCCATTGCAGAGTTAAGTGCCTCCTTTGACTACGCGTGGGTTTCAAAGTCGGTGGGAATTCTTACAATTTATCACAATTAGTATTGAAGAGAATACTCTACTTAATTTATCCATTTTGTGTTCTCTGCAGGACGTACTCTATTAAAAAGTATGAAAGATAACATTCCATTGTTGATTACAAAGAAGTGCTTGAGGTATGGAATATAAAGTAGAGAAAGTCAACGTGACGTCACGACAGGATGCAACAGAAAGTCGAGTGGAAACACGCCTAAGGATAACGACGGGATATCTTTTTCATAAAATAACCACTGTATATCACTTAGTAAAAGTTAACAGCAAGATAATTGATTTGTGACATCAGAAAGCACCTGGCAGCTTACAGATCACATACATTGAAACCAAGTACCAATATCTGCTACATTGATAGATTTGTCCGAAGAAATTGCGGTCAGTTATTGCTGCAATTATTAGCTAATTAGGACTGTGTAACAGTATTTGACGCTGTGAAGGTAAGAAATTATTTAATATACATTTATTATTCTCCATAGTGCTCGAAAGGCTTTAAGAATTTTGACATTTGCAGTAACGGAGTTCGCATTATCGTTTCTTAGCTGCATCTGGGTTCATTCCTGTTTTCCTTATTGCGATGAATTAAATATCATCATTAAATATAGTTCTTTTCTCATGGTTGTAATAAAACTAAAATATTATAAATTATCTGAAAAAAATGGATAAGTGGTCAAGTTTAATGCGTCAGAAATTTATTACGAAAACTGCATGGATGACATTACGTATGTAGAAAGTACTACAGTGGGTCTTTTTTGTTATTGATAACGAGGATTTAATAGGTTTACTAAAGTAATTAAAACTTGAATTAAAACCTGACTTGAATAAGAAATTTTGCTCTCAGAAGAAATTATTTTAGGTTATTAGCCCTTCGATGACTTCCTTAAGCTGTCCTTACATAAAGCCAAAGAGCAGGTATACCTTCAACAGTAGATTAAGCCTCAATAGCCACAGGACCTTCTGTAGATTCCATAAGAGTATGACCAGGCAGCACTTGACACAGTTGAGCCTATGAGATTCTTTTGTGCTTGATTTGAGTCAAAGACATGAGGTTGGTTGGCCCACTGGCTTGTTCCCTGTTTCTTATGAGGACGCTATCAAAGGTCTGTTAATGTATCTTTTTATCTATGTTTTAATAGCCCAAACTTTTGCAATTGTCTTGTCTATTGTAATAAGAGAAGTTACAACTGACTTCATCATTCCATATCATGAACGAGCTCAATACCAATCACGACTATCGAGGGGGAAACAAGAGCTATCGGAGGGGGCCAAATAGTTGTCGAAAATTCAAACTGCGGTTTGTGTATAATAATGTGAGAGAACGTTTATAATGAAAGATTTATTTACAGTAACCGACATCATTGACGTATTCACTGATAATAAAAGTTTAATCAAAAATTTCTTTTGCAACATTTTAAAAGGGGAAAGCAAATTTCTATCTGAGGTGACATGGCCTTCTAATGCCCTTGTTAGTTACGGGTTTGAAAACGAATCATGGTTGTTATTTCGTGCTTCTAACATCACAATTCCCGTTCAATTATTAATTACTGTCAACTTTATCTGGGGGAAAAATCATAAGTGATTATTTAGGAGTATTCGACCAATAAATACTGCAATTATTAATGAGAAAAATATCCTGAAAAGATTTTAGGAAAGGAATCAGTGTGTTCATGAACTTGCGTTGTTTGCTTGTGAACTAGACTTTTAGCGTTCTTTTCAGTGAAACGCACCTACTATTTGTGAGCGGTTGGCTACATTTGATAGATGTCTGTTGATGAAAATAATTTGCCAGTCCATGAGGTTTTATGTATTTCTCTAGACGAAATATGAAGGAGGTACTTCCACTCTTTTTTCTGTCTTGCTTTTAGAATGAAAATCACAAACATCTTAAATAATAGGCGACAGCTTCTATAGAGTTGTTACTTAACCTGATCCGTTCACTTAGATTAGCAAGTTAGCTACGTACAAGACGATACAATCAAAAACTCTTCATATCAATTTAATAACGAAAGTGGTTCAGTGATTGATGTTGTACGTGACGACGTAACTATAATTACGATGATTACAATGTCCCATTTTAAAGTACATAGAAAGATCATGTAGCAATATATAAGTAAGCACCAAATGATACATGTATAATTGTATTAGAAAGTCCCAATAGAAGTTTTGTGTTGTCTATTCCCTGACAACAATTGCTATGGCAATTGCATTTTTAACTTCCGTCTCTTGCTAAAACTTCTTTTCTTTTCCTACCCTTTCTTTTTAGACAGGAGATGCTATTCATGGCAAAGATAACAGTTCTCCTTGCACTTATTCTTCTGTTGTTTGCAAAAGGTCAATCAGTACCTTTGGGAAAAGGGAGGAAGGAAACGATGTCTTTGACTGTAGGTTGTTCACATACCTTCTTACTTTATGATTGTATAATGCTTAATAAAGATCATAGATTACGTCACAAACCTCACAGATCTGGGAAGAAATGTTGTACATACACTGTTGCTTCTTAACAAAAGCAATAATACAGTACTTTTAAAGCTTTTGAAAATTACCACCAATCTTAAACATGTAAACAAAAGTACCTCAAATACCTATTAATTACTTTTTTGTCTATATATTTATCCATGTATCTATCCATTTGTATTTCTACTTATCTTTCCATCTGTTCGCCTGCTCGTCTGTCTATTAGGCCCGTGAATAAGACATTTAATTAGGAGGTATGGAGAAATTTTTGAACAGTTTCCGATGGTCTGAATAAACGAATGTTCGAATTAAAGGTATTCAAGTTATGAGAAAAGCATTCGATTATTCATAGCCAGTTGAAGTATTGGGATTAAACGGTATATTTGTACATGATATATAGGTGCGAATACTAAGTGATAATTAGGCTGCGACAACATATATTTCGTTTCGTCAGAGCTGTGACCATGCCTAACCCCTATCCTTGCCCTAACCCAAAACGCAACTATGGCTTAAGCAACCCTTAAAGGTACTTTTTCCCTACCCTAAACTGGAAAGCAAAACAGATCAACAAAAGCACCTAATGCCTGCCTTTACTATATTTTTACCCTATGATACTAGACACGGCAATTCATAATCACCAAATACAAAATTACAAAGTCGTGCCATTTACATCTGGTATGCGACAAGAGAAATTCTCATGTAAAAATTCACAAGCAAAATTGAAAACAAACTTGGCAGATTATCCTTACTCACGGTAAAATTGTAAATTTTTACTTCCTGCCTCACAGTTTTATCTGCCCTGTGGTGACCCATGTACATTGATTTTCCTTGTCCTCTAGACTTTTCTATATTTTCGTTTGTGAACATTGTTATCCAGCTCAAAGTAATTTAAAGTTCAGTCGGTTTGTGCCACGCAATTCTGAAAGTACAAGATACTACTGAACTTCTTAGTTATTTAAATTTTGAAGACGTATTGCATTGATAATCTTAACGAATCCATCTTAAGATCCACATTACTTGGTACGATGCAGCAATAAGTTTGATACGGTACTTCAATGTCTTTTTTCACTTCTGGTAGAAGCTGTTGTCGTGGCTATATCTCTTTTTTGAGTCTATATTAAAAAAGGTGGTGGGGGTCAAGATGAAGTTCCACAGTTCCACTGTAGAGATGCAGATGGCGTAGTTCAAAAATCTGCCTGCTTTCTTTTAAGAAATCAATGAACAGCAACTGCCAGATCATAATATTCACTTTTCATAATGTTGCATTCCGCTAGTAATTTGAAACCCTACAATAATAAGAAGAAATATTTGTAACATTATGGAAGTTTCTGAACTATGGTATTTCTTAATCACAGATAAGAGATCTAATAGTGTTCGTGACACTATTGTGGTACAGTATCAAATAACATTCTCCCGACAAATAACTTGAACAGTATCTTCCTCATTTCTAATACACAAATTATTTTTTTTGTTTTAGGAAAAGCAAAGTACATCTCGTTTATTTTATTCAAGAAAGAAAAGAAGTTGCTCTCAAATATCCTGCACTGGCCCCAGTGAATGTGACATCGGCGGCTGTCATCTTGATTGCGTACCAATTGGTGGAGGTAGCAAGATATGTATTGTAGATCCGGGTGAACCTTAACCCTCAAATGCAGATAATTAGTAGGTTTCTTAACAATTTCCGTCACTTGCTGCTAAATTCTTATCCCTTGGTAAAAGCGACGCAAACGCTGAAAGTCCCTTACTACGAAGGTCTTCGAAATGAATTTGATATTCTTGCAGGAAATTAACAAGATACTCTTTAGTCTTTTAGTCTCATCTTTTTGCCTACTATTTACACTTAGAATTTGTTACATGACGTTATTGTAGACTATTCTAAGGCCAGACGCGGTATCCACAACGGTTTAGAAATTTCAAGAGAGTTCACTCGTAGCCACGTTTAGAGATAAAATTTGAAAACTTATAACTTGAAGTGATCATAAGATTCGTAGCAAAATCTTTTAAAACCACAAACATTATAAGCCTGTTGACACTGGCAAGAATGAAGCTCAAATAAAGAACATCACAAAACCTTCTATCACTAA
>JAAAKM020003455.1:0-12476 GCA_010016025.2 Alatinidae sp. Z8VKAUB7J3 | reverse complement strand
GGAAAAATTGAAGCAGAGAGAGAACTATGGCAACAAATGTATGCCGGGACTTAAAAGTCCCGTTGGGAGACAAAGGGTTAAACTTCTGTGAATATGTATTTTAACAACTATGAAGAAATCACAGATTGTGGATGTAAATATACCACGAAAAACTTACCAACTCTTCATTTTTGCAAAGCTTAAAGGACAGATCTTCTGCTTCTTGAAAAACATCTGCTACACAAATGAATAATAAAAATATCAGAATAAATCAAACGGCTAAATTTGTTTCGGTTTATGGTGACGATGACATTGGCAGTGGTGATGATAATGATGATGATTGTTATGATGGTGATGATGACAATGATAATAACAATGTAAATATGTGAGAAAACACAACAAGTTTCAATATGTTGATCCTGTGCATGTTCCCAAGACATGAATGGGATCAACAGAATAAATGTTGTCATTTCGTAATGAATAGCAATGCCCAGTAAAATGTTGTCATGTTTCTCCTCATATTTAAATTTCAGGTAGTACTGAAGCAACCTTTCGGAGATAATAACAATGATAATGATAATTGTTGTGGTGATGGTGATGATGATGATGATGATGATGATGATGATGATGATGATGATGATGATGGTAATGATGATAATGATGACGATGATGATGATGATAATAATGACGCTGATGATAACGATGATGATGATGATGATGATGATAATGATGATAATAATGATGATAATGATGATGATGATCAATATGATTGAGGTTTCACGTGATGTTATTATCACAGCCAGCTAAGGAAAAGCAAATAATAGGTGCCACAGCAAGTGAAAATGTTTAGCAAGTGAAATATTGTAGTATATATATATATATATATACACTGGAAACTTATATACCTGGTTCTGTTTTAATGTTGACATTTGTCGGCAGAAAATGTTCATTGATCCTGCAAGTATGTTGTGTGGCATATAAATCTGGTGCCTCCATATCTCCAGTTTCAATTCAGGTCACCATTATTACACTTTCAGGCACTGAGTACAAAAGAAACAATTCAAATTAGGTCTATAATTGTCACTTTCGATAGTTTTTTAACTTCTATGAAAAAGTTGATGGAAATGGATAGCTAGGCCACAGCCATCACGCAATGGCATGGTGGATAAATGTGTCAACATCCAAAGCACGTCTAGACACAGATCTTTACAAAGCTTACTTGCCATAATTGGTCCTATTTGATTAACCCTGCGCCCATGAGAGTTCCTGCATGCTGATGGCCTGGTAATCACTGCAGTGGAGCCTACTCATCACGTTTAAGAGATTAGATGTATTTGTTCAGCCTCTTTGAAGAATCTACATCGTTGCGGCTTTACAAGAAGCAGTGTGCTATGATATGCATGCTTTGGGCAACTAAAATTCCCAAACAAACACTACATCAAAATCATATTTTGGCGCTATCCGTTATATAATTCATCGTTGCCGCAGGTCACAAGATGTATTCTGCTCTTGTTACATTTAAAAAAAGGGTAAGAGCTAACGTGCCAGAAAGTTTTGACTTACTTTAACCGCAAAGAAAAAGATGGGGTTGTCCTGTCCACTCATTGATAAAAATTAAAACTTGCCCAAACACTTTGCAGCCTTCAGCAGTGAAAATAGCATGAGTAGCTAATAGATAATGACATCAATTTTCAATCTATCATCTCACCTTATAAGTTAGAAGCTCCTCCATACTTAGATAGATTAAATTTCCTATGGTAAACCTGGCCCTGTCCAATTTCGCAGCTTCCGAAATGGCCATCAACGCAAATGTGTGAATGAAATTCAGAAATAAACCTCTTTTGCGTGAAATTCAAAACGAGGGCACGTTGTTGTTGTTGACCGCCATCATTAAATTTCGATTGCATTCCAAGAAAAATTGTGTTGATCAAATTCGAGTTTATCATTGGAACGAAAATAGTTTAATGTGGATCACCCACTTAATGAACAAAGCTTGGATTGTGGTTTACAGAGCCCTTTTTTTCATTTCAGAACCTAAAGTTTTCAGGTAAGTTGTGGGTGATTTTGACGAGGTAGAAGTTGAAAGAAACGTTCGTATCATGTACATGTAAACACTAGAGAAATTTCTCATTTGCCAATTAGCATTCGAAAGGAGAAGGAAGTGATTTGCATCATAAAGGGAATTATGTAGGCCACATTGTTAATATCCTTTAAAGGTTAAATCAGGGTAAACATACGGCCATGCCTTCCAACTTCGATCCCCAATTGGCAAAATGGTCTGTACGAGTTTTTAGGCCTGACCAATGAAAGCATTATCCATGGCCAGTAACAGGACACCCAAATGAGTTTTATGCCCTTTTCTTTATCGTCTGTATTAAGCACTCATGGCTATGTTAAGTCACTAAATGCCTCTCTCTCTTTCAGTTAATATAGCTCCCACAAAAAATGAAAACAGTGAAGAAGGTTCAATAGAAGTCATCCTTGAGTGTATGGATATTGAGTCATCAACAGTAAACCAAGAAAGTTATAGAGGTATAGAACATCCACCAAGGACAAATATACAAATCAAAATGGAACCAGGTAAATGTTTTACTAGACCTAAATGACATGATCATTGTAATGATAATTTTAATTGCTATCATCGCAAAACTTGTTGTTTTCATCATCATAATCATGATTATCATTGTCAATACCATTACTATAATCATCATCGTCATCATCATCATCATCATCATCATCGTTTTTATTATCATTATTATCTTTATCATCATTATCACTATTATCATCATTAATCATTATAATTATCATCCTTATCGTCATTATCATTTTTATTATCATAAACCATTACCCTAAGAGTGTTGAGTCGAGTCATCCCCCCCCCAATTATTTATTTTTTGAAATTTATAAACCCCCCCAGGTTCCATCCACTCTCTGCTCCTGCTGTTTTGTAAGTGTCCATGTGCATGAACCATAAAGTAAGACTGATTCGACTGCCGCACAGAAAAAAATTTTCTTTAAGTTCTTGGATAGATCTGCTTTGTGGAGGTCTGGTGCTGGTGAGTGCCGAGTGAGCGTACCCCCCGCCCCCCGCTTATTAATTTTTTGAAGTTTATAACCCCTTGCTCCTTATTAGGCCCCCCTGTTTATTAATTTTAAGGAATTTATTTTCCCAGTACTCAAAATTTAAGTGATGTCTGAAAACACTTGAATAACTTCTTATGCAACATTTGACCCTAAAACAGTTGCTAATTAGTCAATTAGTATGATTTTTGTCTTCATGTGTGTCATTCTTATTTAAAACTTTCAGAAAATTTTTACTGGAGTTCAGACCCCCTGTTTATTTGGACCTCCCCATTTATTAATTTTGGCCCACAATGGTGCCCCCACCATTTATTCGGCACTCCAGAGTACAGAATAAAAATGACTTTGTATATATGTGTTGTATCTTCCAATCTCTGATCTCTTTAACAGTCTCTTAAAATTTCTTAATCCATATTAGATTATTCACAGGATAAAGGAAGCACAACCAGATTATGTTATGAGAGTGACACAGCGGTATGTTTTGTTACACATTCTTTTAGTAATTACATAGCGCAAAAACAGTATATACAGATAATCATCTACAAGTTTCACCTTTAATGAAGAAAACGTTTCCTTGTCCTTCATTTTCTAGTATTCATCTATATGCAGAAACCTGTTGTCATCCATTCTCTGTTTTCATGTTTCTTGGCTTAGCTTCTTGGAGATTCACATTTCTACTCAAAAAAGTATTCTTAGTTTGCACATACTTTAAAGCACTCTTCCATGAACTTTTTTAGTAACTATTAATGTATTTATTATTTGGGTCTTAACCCAGCATTTTATGTGAATTTAAATTTGATATCTCAATTCACTTTACCTGCTAAGTTGAAAATGCCTTTAATTGTTCTTCTTGATTTTTGCCCTATTCGGGTTTTTTTACCTAAAATGAGTTCATGCACTTCTTAAAATAGTAGCATTTGATATCCTTCAACCCTCTAAAATCCCATCAACATCACAAGGTTGACGGCTGTTTTTATGCCTCCTTTTAATGTTTTAGGGAGTGGAGTTTATTATAGATAGAATAGGATATTCCCTCCACCCAAAGTACATGTTACATTATATTGCAAATACTGCTGTTAAAACCAGTAGCGGATGGTGGGCATTTATCATGGGTATGAAAATCATGTTATTTAATCTCTCCGTATACAAACTACAACACCCTTCATACTCCTACACAACGTTCTGAAATATGTTATCACGAATCAAGGAAAAATCGAATGTCAAGCGGACGAGATTCTGCACGACTTCGAGGTATTTTCTCTCAGCGATTTCTTTGTTTGAATGGGCCTTGTAATTGGCTCCTTGTTTCTAAACAATAGCCCTAGATGTGCTGTAAACTTTCAGCACGACTTGGTGACCATTGACGCAATTGAAGAGGGAAATGCAATCAAAAGTTTAGTTCTCGTTGCAAAATGGGCTCCTTGATGTAATCAGCAAATAGAAATCAGGGGAAATGTATAGTTTGTATACATTTTGGAATATGCTTGACTTTCGTAGGGTGTGCGGTGCACACCTAGCACACCCGGAATATACGCCCCTGGTTAAAACAGGTTTAAACTCATGTTGATAGGTTGTCGTTATGGGAAACTTCCGTTTTGACCTTTCTTTAAGTACTAATTATATGCATTACTATACTTTTGATATGTGCATTCTTTCTGTTTCAATTTAGAACAATGATTGTAAATGTGAAGTCTGTATAATTCAGACTAAGCAACCAGAAATTATCAATGAGGCAGATCTTGTGCAAGTGAAAACAGAAGATGTACCAGAGGATGATACATTCTTGGTGAAGCAAGAGGTTGAGGATAGTGATGTGACTGGAGAAGAGGACTTGCAAATGCTGGTGATGTATGACTCTGACATGGATATGCATGGTGGTGCATTACAAACTGGTAATTTCATTGTATTCTGCTTTCATTGATGCATTTATTTCAGAATGCCTAATAAACAGGGGGTGGGGTTGATTGTTTACTGAGACCTGATCACCATTGGTTAGCACATATGATTATGTTAACCACAGGCATTGCAGTTGGGGCTGGTGGTCAAAATCTATGTGTGTGCAATCACGAGTGTTATCCAGGACAGAAATAGGATTAGCTATTGACCAGTAGGATGGAGCAGAGCTAAATTTGTATGTAAAATTCTATTTTCAAACTATCCATTAATTAAGGCGGGTGACATAATGAGAGGCAATACAAAATCAAAATCGAAATGTATAACTTAACCACTGATGTGTAATCTAAGCTGTATAACCCCCATTTTCTTGCATCACCCCTTTGAGTATTTCCAACACCCCAGGCGAGTAGGTGCTACCATCCATGTTCAGGACTACCGCTTTAGACCTTGCTTTAATTTTCTATGCTTGAATTCTTTGATATGTGGGATTTAGCAAGTTAAAACATTGGACCTTGCCTCACAGATCCTCTTACTATGCCTGCTTCGTGTTTCTTTTATGTAGGAAATGGAGGCTTTGACCAATTCCATGAAAGAGACAGTTGGAATAGCAGTGGAATTGTCCTTCATGTAGTTCAGAATAACAGAGATGACATAGAAGAGAGAAACAATTACTTGGAAACAGAGTCTATCGACTTGACCATCAACAGATTCCATTCTTGTGATGCTCCTTTTCTGCAGAGGTGTAGTTTAGTACAGCACATGAAGAGTCACTCAGGTGACAAACCTTTCCAGTGTCACTTATGCAAATACTCGACCGTGCGAAGATGGGATTTGGAAAGACACCGGATGACCCATACGGGTAGAAAACCGATTAAGTGTGATGTCTGTCTGTACGCATGCGCAAGCACTAGTCATCTAAAAAGACATTTGCTTACTCACAGTGGTGAAAAACCGTTTAAGTGCCACATGTGCAACCACGCATGCACAGAGAGACAAAACTTAATAACACATCTAAGGACTCATAGTGGTGAAAAGCCCTACAACTGTGGAGTTTGCCAATACACATGTACAACTAGCAGTTGTTTAACAAGGCATATGAGGATCCACAACTCAGAGAAACCTTACAAGTGTAGGTTGTGTGAGTACGCATGTACAAGTAGCAGTGGTTTAAAAACTCACACGAGGATCCACAGCGGTGAGAGGCCTTTCAAGTGTGATATTTGTCAATACACGTTCACACAGAAAGCGAATTTAGATGTACATAAAATGACTCACAATGCCGAAAAGCCGTACAAGTGTCACCTTTGTCAATATGCGGGTACAACTAGGAGTCTTTTAAAGCGACACGTCAGAACCCATAGCAGCGACAAGCCATTTAAATGTCATTTGTGCGAGTATTCATGCATAGACAAGAGCACTCTGAAAATTCACATGATGACTCATAGTGGTGAGAAACCGTACAAGTGTAACTTATGCCCACATGCGTTCAGGAATAGTAGTGCCTTGAAGGCGCATATCAGAACTCATAGTGGTGAAAAGCCTTACAAGTGTAAGGTCTGTGAATTCACTTGTGCAACAAGCAGCAGTTTAACAACCCACGTACGTACTCATAGTAATGAAAAACCTTACAAGTGTAACTATTGTTCATACGCTTGTAGAAGAAGTAGTGACTTAAAAGTACATACTAGAACACACAGTGGCGAGAAACCGTTTAAATGTGATATGTGCAACTACGCATGCACTGAAAGTCAAAACTTGAAAACACACAGAAGGATTCATAGTGGTGAAAAGCCGTACAAGTGCCATCTTTGTGAATATGCTAGTACAACGAGTAGCCTTTTAAAAAGACATTTAAGGAACCACAGTGGTGAAAAACCGTACAAGTGTAATTTGTGTGAATATGCGTCAATTGACAGAGTTACATTAAAAAGACACTTGATGACTCATACTGGAGAGAAGCCTTACAAGTGTAGCATTTGTCAATACGCATTCGTTGAAAAGAGCAGTTTGAAAAGACATATGAGGACTCATGGTAGTGAAAAGCAAGAATCAAAGCAGAATTTACAAACCAGAACACTTTGTAATGATACATAATATGTATGATTCGTATAGATGTAAAAGAATGGTCTTACAGAGCTGCCCTCTTCTTATTGCCTCGTAGTGAGTAACTCAACCGAGACCTCCGACATAAGATAAAACCATTACTTACCGGCCTGTTGTCAAAGATTGGGTGTAGTATAAGTTCACGATAGCGAACCTTATGGCATTTAGGGTAGTTTCAATCTCGGGGCCCTTGCTCATCAGGGGTTTTTGATTGAGAGACTGCGAACCTTGCGGCGTGATTCTCCCTTTGTAGTTTGTTTCTCCGTCTTCAGCGAGGGGTGAAAGCCCTAAGCTATCTTTTGTCTATTAGTTAGTCTGTTTAGTGAATTTTTTGTTTATTTATGGTATTTCCAGGTGATCTGCTCACCGTTTATCATGAACGTGAAATTCCGGAAAGACTCAACGGTTGTGTTCGCCTTGATTATAAGTGGTGTCCACAATCAGCAATAAGCGTTTGCACAGATTGGGAGCTAATGTGGCTAACTGTAGCTGTCGGAAATGTCCCCAAATCAACTCTTGTGCTCAAATGTCAGCATTGTTTGGTTATTTCTTTGCTCTGGAATTTTTTGCTTTCAGTAAACCAAAGCGCAGAAAGGCTTTTTGCTCACTTCATAATACACCAGAATTATGTAAAAACTTAGCTTCTTAAAGTGCAAGTTTAGCCCCGTACTTGTTCTGTATGTTGAGCACTTTCTTCTCCTTCAGCGCCCTTAGGAGACCAAAGCTTCCTCTACTGATAGATAACGGCACCAAAGGCACTACTATTCAGTGTCGCTACTCTTAATTTGTGAGAAAACATAATCCTAGGGAGTCTGGTTGACTTTCCCTTCACACATGTATCCTTGCTCTGCGTGAAAAGTTGACGCAGAGGGTACCTAGTTTTAACCAGACCAATAGCTTGCCATATTGATAGTGAGTTATGATGACTGCGCTCTTGTTGAGTAACGTACGCTTGACCAGTTGCGAGAGATGCTACTTGTCATGATTCGTGAAACGTGGTCCAACGAGGAAATCGACCCTGCCTTGTGGCTTGTTTTACTGCCCGGTAGCCTAAATTGACAGGCGTTGCCTTTGGACGCCCCAGCTGCCCTTCATTTATTGATTTCCCTGTTTGGTGACCTTAATGTTTCTTTCGGGGAGTTTAATGGCACGGTGGTCCAGTGGTGCTGGACTTGCATTACAAATCGAGTGACTATCGTTCGATTCGATTCGATTCGAGACAGTCGTGCCAAGGTTCACTTAAGCTTCTTGGCCTTTTGGCAAGGAATGGATGTAGTATCTATTCTCATTGATGACAGATGCTTTCCATAATCCGAGAGAGGCAGTCCTACTGGGCAGTTGAGCCTGCTCCATGGCTTGCTTCTCTGCCCAGTAGCACAAATTGAGGAGCCACCTTAGGACGCCCCAGCTGCCGTTTATTAGTTACTTAGCCTGTTTGGTGCTTTTTCTGTTTATTTAGGGTAGTTTCAATGTCGGGCCCACTGCTCATCAGGGGTCTTTGGTTGAGAGATTGCCAAGGTTCACTCAGCCTTCCATCCTTATGGGGTCGGTGAAATGAGTACCAGCTATGCTGGGAGAAGAGGTCAAAAACTTGACTTGGGATAGGAGTGGCGCCCACCCCTACCACTGTAGTGGTGGAAGCTGAGGAGAGAGGAGCAATAGTTGCCTCCGACTGCGGTCGACCATCTTTTTCTTTCTGGGTATTTTTAAAATCGGTACAACCAAGCAGTTGAGCCTGCTTCATGGCTTGCTTGTCTGCCCGGTAGCCTAAATTAAGGGGCGTTGCCCTTGGACGCCCCAGCTGCCCTTTATTTATTAGTTAGCCTGTTTGGTAGTTTTTCTGTTTATTTAGGGTAGTTTCAATGTTGGGCCCACTGCTCAATAGGGGTCTTTGATTGAGAGACTGCCATTGCTCATCGGAGGTATTAGATTAAGAGATTTGTCTTGATATACCGACTTTTAGCTGAAGACCACTTGTTCAATGAGAAGTCCAATGATGCACTGCAAAAACCCTATGTGAAATTGTTGGTCAATCACCTGGCAAACGATATTCAAATGATTGCATAATAGGTGACGAATAACATCGCCATTGCTGAACTACATAACAAGGCAATCATGGGAAAATTCAAAGTAGCCGATGTGCTGCCCAGTCAAATGCGTTTGTGTGGAAATTTTTGCATTCAAAGAAAAATTGGTGGCAAGATCACAACAGAATATATCATGTACTTACAAATAACAAATAAAATGACATATAAAAAGCTGTGGATAAGAGTGAGTGATATTTCATTTTTCAACTTATTCTAGCATCAGACTGGATTGGTATATTTAAGAGCAATTTTCCTAGATTTTGTAGTGATGATCGAGACATGTTTGTGCTCTGCCTCAAGAATTTTTCTTTTCTTCTAATTCTTATGCAGCATATAACGTAAACTGTATTAGAAAGCTTAAAGAAAGATGATAAAACAGATTTTACAAATAGTGAGCGAATTTCAACAATCGGTTAGGCATGAATACTCTGCACTTACATACAAGCATCATCAAAATAGTAGTTCATATTGTCTTTAAAATTATTTGGAGGAATGGATCCCAGTAAGAAAGCCCTCTCCAAGGCCCCTGTGTTTGTTTGCCAAAAATGTAGTGCCACCCTGGCCAACCTGCAGCTCTTTGGCTGGTTTCATGCGGCACATAACAAGTGTCAAAAATTCTCGGCCTGGTGTCCTAGTATGAGACAGAGCACACAATGTTAATTGTTGAAAATAACTGGCCTGTGGTCTTAGTAATGTAGAAGCCAATGTCTGCCATTATCATGTTGGTGCGTAACATCGCATTAAATCTGGCTGAGCACAGGTATGCATGTGTGTGTGTGTATGTATGTGTGTGGGTGTGGGGGGGGACGATGTTTATGTGTGTGGGTGTGTATGATGTGGCTCTTTGCAGTAACACAGTAAAAAAACGGCTCTTAGTCCCTGACTGGTTGGCCACCCCTTGATGTAATGCATTCGCTCCTCCTCTCCTTCAGAACCGCTGAGTTCTCAAAGCAACTATTTGCAGGCTCTGTGTTCAGAGCACAAAGACACTTTATAATGACGTCGTTAGCAAGCCTGTTTGATCTGTTGTTTTGTTTGCCGAAGTGGAATTGTAGCACCTTTTCATTCACCACAGGAAACTCTGCCACAACGAGTGCACGTGTCTCCATGCGCATGGACTAGAGTTAAATATGTACTAATATTCGTAAAGAATCGATACCAGGGTTAAAGAAGCATGTACCTGGCTAGGCTTCGCATCGTTTGGGCTCAAAATGAGTTCAGACTCAAAAACCTACCAGCTGGTCACCGGCTAAGATGCACAGCTTTGCTTAAAACCTTCACGCGGCGTCTGAACAGAATTTTCACAGGTGAGTGCATTTGGAATCATTTATTCTTCATCGCTACGGCGAGATCGACTTAACAAGTTATCTTCGCTACAAAGGATGGAGAAACTACAGTATATTAAGAAAACCAATCAGGAGTTATTTCTAAGCGGTCGGGGACGGATCCCCTTGTCTGATTTACGGGGGCCCAAACGCCTTACTATGAGATTGAAAGCCTTCAGTGAGCGCATATGTAAATGAAAGGTGAACGACTCGTAAACCCCTTTTCCCAATAGGTGTACGACATTTGCGTTCAAACAAAAGGTTTTTTCTATTTAAGCAATCATAAATACGGCAAAAGTATACCAGATTCAGCGGCGGGTGAAGGTAAGGTGGATTGAGGGAGGGGAGGGGCCAAGTAGGCCTTATTGTTACACATTCCACTAAGGTGCCTTTGGTCATAGTGTGGAAAGGCGTGTTTCGTGTCGATTTGCATATCTTTCTGTAAATGTAACACAATGTCTGTCGCAGTCAATTCCGATTTTGATCAAGCCGAAAAGTGGTCACGGAAAAAAAATTAGATTTGGCAAATCTTGGGGGGCGTGGCCCCCTCTTACCCTTTTTCTGCCGTCCCTGAGATATTCACCCCCTCACGTAGAAATCCCAGACTTAGCAGTTACTTAGCAGCAAGAAGAATAGCAAATACGTAAATGAACGAAGTCGGGACACTTAATTTTTCTAATAATCTGCGTCCACAGGTTTCAAGTGTTACTCATGTCATGTCATTACTTCGAAACTCCATATTAATGATCTATGTGACATCCTTTATTGACATAACTGTGTCGAGAGTCGAGACACATAAAACAGGGACGGGGGAACAGAGGGGCAGAGGGGGCCATGGCCCCTCCAAAGATTTGCCAAATCTCAATTTTTTCGATAACCACTTTTCAGCTTTGTCAAAATTGAAATTGATTGCGACCAACATTGTGTCACATTCACAGCAAGATATGCATATCGACACCAAACACCCCTTTACACACAATGACCAAAGGCACCTTACTGGAATGTGAAAAAAAATTAAACCCAGCCTACTTACCCCATCCCCCCAATCGTCGTCACCTTTTCGCGTCCCTGTAAAGGGATGCCAGAGTAGAGAATATTGGCTTTGGCAAATGCGCCTTTTTGAATGAAAATGCCACGCAGCATGATTGCACATAAAAACTTGCTTGCTTGTCTACAATTAAAGCTGTTTACTCTTAACTGACTTGATTTGCTCAACCCTCTTAGCCCATTACCTTGTATGTATTGTATCAGTGGCATACATGGGATTTTTCAAGGGGTGGTGGTGGGATCTACCAGCCCTCACGCCTCCAGTTACACCATGTTTGCCTCTAGAGTTCGGGGGGGGGTGCAAAAGGACTCCAGGTAAATGTACTCTGTTTTAATCACTTAACCATAAACTCCCATTCCGTTATATGGAATTGTATGGTTTCCAATCACTTCAGATTTATGTTCATATGAGCGTTTTGAGTATTTTTTAGAAATTAGAAATTTGGATCCGACTAGACTCGTCTGGAACGTTTAAATATACAAATGTTTCACCTTGTTATTTCATGAAAATCCATTTGTAAAATTTTCACTGTTTATTATTAGTGGTGCTGGTGTTGTTAGTTAAGCTTTACGGGTTCCATTGCTTCTTTCACCTGAAGGTTCCTCCCCCCCTCCCCCCTCGCTCTTTCGCAACAGCTGCTCTGAGCCTTCCCGCCACCGTTAGAATACAGTCGATAGCAGAGAGGGATCCTAAAGGCAGAGGAAAACCAATAAAATACTTTTTGTCATACTGGAGCACAAAACAATAATGATAATGATTATTATTATGGTGATAATGTCGACTTGTCAGCGGTTGGAGCTGGAGATTTAGCGTCGGCGAACAAGATTCAGTCTCTAACGGTTAGCGCTCTGTAAATCATCTGATATATGTATATATACACATATATATAACTTGAAAAAGGTTTTTAAACCGAAAGCTTGTGAGCTGGCCTCTAGGCAATTTTTAGTTTTATTGCCT
>JAAAKM020003454.1:0-12481 GCA_010016025.2 Alatinidae sp. Z8VKAUB7J3 | reverse complement strand
GGCTTACTTCTGTGACTCATGAAGATTAAAACAAGATTACGGTTTAATTATCACCAAAGCCGCTAAAATCTAAAGCTATCAACAACGCCCTATTTTTGCCAAGGGAATTTGTTTTCTCTAGGTGAAGGTATTCGACCAGAGCTTACTGCTATCTAGCAGTTCTTTCTCCTTGGCTCTTGTAAATAGCTAAGGGTTTAATACTGCGAAATTGCCGTATATGTACATATAAAGATACAGGGGTGTCACTGAACATGTCGTTTTTTCAAAACCCTCGCTTTCGACTGGATATTGCACTCGACTTTCACCCTTAAAAGGAGAGTGAAATGTTCAGTCGCTTGCCTTGGTCGTAGAGTAATGTGAAGTGATGTCAAACTTTACAAAGTACTGAAAATGAAGTTTGATTCAGGTCAAGAAGTCGAATGGATTGTTCTTTCTTTGTTCCTTCTGATTCATTATCAGCGTTACATGAACCGCGTAGGGCACAAAACGTTTCAGCATCAGCCACGAGAGATGTCAAATTTGATATTGTATCATCCTAGTGCTAAAATCTCAATAATGAATAAATCTACAACTAGAAGCCTGGTAAAAGACTACAAAATAACAACTAGCTATCAATAATGTTTGCACTTGTTGGTGTATTGTGCAATCATAGTTGTACCTTGAGTACTATTGCGTTGAGTAACGGACACGCTTTGCTAAACGTTTTCGCCATATACTGATCACAGCAATCTTATGGAGTGAAATGAGATAGCGCTTTTCATACGATGAATTTATAGGAAACGAGAAGACCAAAACACGTAGTAGAAAATGACAGTCACAAGAGTCACATCTTCTCTGCCACTCGTGTTATTGATCTTTCATCTTGCCGCTTTAGAGGCCGCATTTATCGAAACAAAGAGGCTTGTGCCGACCAAAATAATTTGTTTACAACTTACGTAAGATAAAAGCTTTCTCACTTAAGTCTATACGATTGCTGTGATAAGATTATAGCGAAATTGTTGAGCAAACTGAATTCGTTACTCAACGCAATATTTGAACTTTGTACCACCAACCAACTTTTTAAGTACTATCTTTGTTTGTAGTATACATTAGTAAGTATTTAAGGTGCTGTCTTATTATATTCATTGCATTGTATTTCATGTTAATTTCGTCAAATTTTTTTTTACTCTGGTGAGTCACTTTACACAGGGAGTAGGGGCAAAGTATCGAAAGCCCAAAGGGTACGAGCGCACAAATACTTTAAAAATGAGCCGTTTCTTGCGGAAAATTTTAGTAGTTTATTCGACATGTAGAGTGGCGTGACTTTGGCAATGTGTACGCATGCGCACTGAAGCAATTTTTAATTTCTCAAACTTCGATCATACTTATATTCTTAGCATTCCGACCATCTTAAGAGCTTGAAGATAGATATTAGCAAAGCTGCATCGTTTTCCTGCGGTACGGAGAAACTAGATCCTATTATGACCAAGAGTGGACCAGAAATAACCATTTACTCTCGAGATATGAAACATTTGGCCGATTAAAAATTGGGTGCTTTGTATAAAGGAAAATATAGTCGTTGAGCTACTCTTGGGTGCCTAATAGACGCCCCCCCCCCTGCTAATTAGTTTTTCAAAAATTTTCCACCCAGGACATTCTTATTCCAACACTCGGCCTATTAATTTTTTAGTAATCTCCCACCTATGACAAATTTTGGAGGAGGTACTTTGGCAGGCAAGTAGAAAATATCTTTATTAAAATATGAAAACCGCGCAAAAAAGATGAAGGTGGCCTTTTATGAGGCTCAAATAAGAAGAAGACACACATTACTGATGTTAACAATAACACTGTCATTAAGCAGAGGATAAGGGGACCATTTTTACAATCTGGGAAGGCATGTAGGAGACTACCATGACTTCGAATAACTGACTATGGTTTGTTTTGTATTACCCTACATTTAGGAAGTTGCAGTTGATTTTAAACATTGATTCCTGACTTCATTTTTTACACTTTTTGTCCCCCGTCTATTACATTTTTGGTCATTTTCCAACCCCTCCCCGTTCATTAAGTTTTTGGATTTTTCCAACCTTCCCGTTTATGCAAGAGTATCCTTCCTTGACATCACTACGAAAGACAAGAATTTTGACCAGAATGTTTAATTAAAATTTGGGTTAAATGTAGTGCTAGAGGCTAAAGAATGCAATTTTACTGAGGAATAACTTTGCCTGATGAACTATGTAAAGAACTGCGATAATTTTTAATTGTTGGAGAAATGTGTTTAAGCTTGTCTTTCGCTTCCGGAATTTTTTGAAACGATGAGAGGTAAAAAGGAAAATTTGAAACTGGAGGAAGGGAAAACATGAAAGCTTCTCAAACGTCTCTTTAAGATTTTCACCCGAGTTAATCGGTCAACACCTTCGAGAAGAGGGAATTCGAAATTATCTGGTTCGAGGAGATTCTTGACGGAGGGGAAAATGTGACACAATTTTGATTCGAACATGTAATCCACATTAGTTTCCTATCATCCACCCTCAAAATAAGCCACTCGACCACCATATAAACTGCCCCTTTCTATATTATATACTACGTGTATCTTAAATATATAGTACAGTCGAACCTGTCTATAGCGGACACCTGGTAATAGCGGACACATTTTCTAGGAACGGGCCGAATAATGGTCAAACTCTCATTGGAATACCTCTATATCGCGCACAGTTTTACAGCAGACAAAATGTTATAGCGGACACATTTTCTCGGAACCGCGTAAACATTTGCCGTATAATTAAGCTTTGTATAGCGGACATTTGTATTTTATTCCGTTTTAAGTTCCCCTAGTCCTATGGCCTTGTGGTCCCTGACTTATAAACCGATAAAATTCAGGATACAGTAAGTATTTTTTGAACAATGCGACTATTCCAAACACTTTGCTACTTTTGCATCTATGTTCTCAGTTATCTCCTTGAATACCAAAGTAGCACACGAGCATCACCATAAAAGTATAATCCATTGGTTATTCTTATCCAAGTCCTGCACCTCTATTCACTATATTCCCTGTAAATGTCGTACGGATATAACTATTGGGAACCTTAAGAAACATGGAGGCAAATCTACTGCAGTTGAGCGGCACGTGTCCGAGGATCTTCTTTGAAATACTGATACTACCTCCTAAAATTCTTGTAAAGCTTTGTTATTTAGGTTTATATATGAGATTTAAAACACTATTATGAATTAATGTATCTTTCTATTCTTCTTTCCTTGGCAAAATTAGGCCGACTAATTAATTAGGATTAATTGATTAAGACTAAATTAGGCAGATATAGTTGAAAACCTCTATATAGCGGACACCTGGTAAGAGTGGACACTTTTTTCAGCAACCGCAAGTGTCCGCTATAGACAGTTTCGACTGTATTGTCATCTCAACATTTCACTTCATCGTTGTCTTTGAGATCACTGCATGCACTCTAGTTCACAGTTTATCTCCGCCACTACTTCACAGCCTCATTTAAGACATAGAGCATTATGACAAAGAGGCGAGAGTTACCGCTGTACAACGTATAATGGCATGTAATAGACTTAAGTGATCTTACAATGCTGTTAAAGAAACTGACCGCGAGAGCGTTGAGGATTTTTCGTTAAGCTTTATTTAAACGTATAACCTGCACGCATCCTAAAAACTAACACCGTTTTTTTACACTGTCACGAAATTGATGACAGTCATAAGATGAATTTTCGATAACTGGCTAAAAAACTTGACATATAAGGACGCTGCTTAGGTGTGGCACATATTAGATGATATTCTATCCCTTCTCCTCAGCAGGTCGAGCATTTAATCCAGTCTTAAGGACGAATTTTTATTATTATAATAAACTTTAAACTTATCTTCTGCTGGTGGCAGGAAATTTAAGAAATAGGATCAACTTGGGCTTGTTGTTTGTTTCATCAAATGTATCAGCCTCCTCCTGCAAGACGGGTACTTGAAAGGGCTACAAGAATAAGGCAATGCCGACGTTATGTAGAACATTGTCTATTATTAAGTAGTGCCTTAATTATAACTGCGCTAATGGAACGAATACAGGGTGTGTGTATGAGATGGGGAGGGGAATAGGGGATAGGTGTATGCGTTCTTCTTTGAACGATCCTCCTTGAAATGATGTTGGTGTGTAGTTATAATTTTGAAAAGGAAACTTTAGTCAAGATTACCAGTGATCGAGACATTACAGACACAAGCTTCCTAAAGAGAAAGCAGAAAATATGCAACTTTTCCATATTATTTTCGTCAACTGAAATGATATTATAGGCCATTTTTCTTAAATTGCGATTTACGAAAAATGTTTTAAGATTTACGAAAAATGTTTTAAGATTTACGAAAAATGTTTTAAGATTTACGATAAATTTGTTAACTATAAATTTTTGAAGATTTACGATAAGTGTTTTAAGGTTTACAATAAATGTTTTAAGATTTACGATAATGTTTCTTAGCTGACGGCAGATATTGATTTCCCATCCTAAAGGTATGGTTCTATTGTCAAGCATACAAAAACATCAAAATCCAGTATTGCCAAGAAATGAAACGGTTTTTCTAGGATATTTTTTCCCTATCATTCCAAAAATATTTTAATTGAAACCCCACGAGTTTCCAGGACTCTTTTGAATAAATTTTCTAAGATATTTTTCCTGCTATTTCTTTGAATTTTTCCGGATGTTTCAATAAAACGTCCAAGACGTTCCAGAATTATTCCTCTGATTTTCCAAAAGATTTTCTTCACTATTTTCAAAAATTTAAGATTTTATGAAGACGTATATGTAAATTCTTGCATTTGAGGACTTAGAGGAAGTCTCAGATGATAAAGAATGGTAATTTACTATTTATAACTTCAGTTCATATTATTTTTTTGATTATCAGAGAGGACTGACAGTTTCTGTTTTAAATTACTTAATTTAAAGCTGATAAACAAGCAAGGAAACAATATATGAAGGACCTTCAAGAGCATCACAGTGAATACTTATTTGTAAATTCCTACAATATTTGTGCCAAAAGTGCCAGGGCCTTTTGCAATCCTTATAGTTTAAGGCTACCTCAGTCGCTAGAGCATGAGACTCTTAATCTCCGGGTCGTGGGTTCGAGCCCCACGTTGGGCGCCAACTGTCATCTTTCTTACAACTAGTACTTAGTCAGTCGCGGGTTTGCTACTTTGGTGACTAGCATAACTTTAAACATCATATAGAGAGTAAGACATCGAATACGAGCGCCATCACAAATTTAACCTCCAAATATTAGCACTCCAACCTGCAACAAGAGGTTCTAAAAATAGAACAAGTAGTAACTGTCTATCTTCGTAAAATACGGATCGGACTATCGTCCCCTATTAGGTATATGCAGTATGTAGAAGATACATCCGTTGACAATGTTACGGCCGGTAAATGCAACAGGAAACTCAGGGACAAAAATTGCACTAGGTACTGCATCTTAAATGCAGCAAATGTAAATATATGAACTCTACACCAAGAGCGTTCATTCATAAATCAGTAATTTTATCAAAGAGTATTTTGCTTGTATTGGCTCTGTCTTATGCTTTGACCCGATTTTCCAGTCTGTCAGGGGCTGATTTCCACTCTTTCGTCTTTAACACAAGAACTGCTCTCGTAGTCATTGCGCTGCATCACTCTCCTCGGAGTTCGATTTGCGTTCGATTTCGAGTCCCTTTCCTTTATCTCTGCTCTGATTTATTTCGATGGTTTTTATATAAACCGAGGATCTGACGCCAGGCTATCGTCCAGAGAACACTATAGGCATCCTATTCTAGAATTAATTAGCACATACCGGAGACGTCATGACAGAAATTGTTTACATTCGTGGTCAACAACATAAAGGTCAATCTCCATTAGGCGATCGAGAGCCGTGCAGGGCGCCAGCGGCCAGTTTTGACCATGCGCAGACGTTTATTCTGACCGTTAATTATGTGATGGAATCTGATAGCTGTGAGCGCCAGCGCTCGCCTTCGCTCACCAAGAAGTTCAAGACGATTGAACTTTTCCAGCTCCCCGCAGCAAATCTTGACGTCATTCTATTTGCTCAACCAATCAACGTCCAGAAAGCATCAAATGGTGTCATGGTGTCTGAATTAGATAGTTACATATATTACATTTGTTGAATGAGTAATCCTTGAGTCGTTCTGAGATATCAAAGGGGCTTTAATTTCTTTAATTTCTTAGTCCAGATAAAACAACAAATAAATTGACATAAAGAGCCAAGCAACATCAAACAAACGAAGCAATAAAATTACATCTTCAAGAACCCGACATAGATATGGAAATTGCTGCTCACACGAAAGTCTGGTTTCGATCGTCCAATAGGACCAGTCTACAAATAGCAGAAGTATTAGTAATTAAACGGAACAATTCCTTGATAAATGGGAAGGATGAAGGTTTTACTCGATTGCTAAAAAATATTTTAAGTCTTTTATTTGCACATATTAATTTCTGATATTTATATTATTTTATACTCTTTTATCACATCCTTGCACGTTTTAGCTACTTGATATACAAGCTTTTAACCATATAGTTTTTAATTGTAAATAATTGTTCAGTTATCCCACCCGCTCCTTGACTATGTTATATGCATAGATTTCTTTACCCTCGATCTATTGTATTAGGATATTCTTTTCTAACTCGCTGTGGATTTCAATTCCTCCGTGCGCATGTTACATTCCTTGGAAAAATCAACATCATCACCATCAACATCATCACCATTATTATTACCATTATCACAACCATTAATTTTGTCATCACTTAAACCAGTATCATTGGCCCAAGCATCACCATTTTCACATACATCCTGATTTCGTCATCACGGTCATCGAGAAGGCCACGCGCATGCCAACTACAATTTTGGGCATAGATTAATGTAAACTAGCCTCACCCTCGTTCCAACTGACGATAGATTTTGAAAATCTTTATTTCGGTGATTTGCATGTCACACCTCCCTGTTAATAGAAGGTAAGGGGTAGATAGTGTGTTATACAACAAATGGGAGTCCATTTCCTTTACTAAGTGTCTTCCATGATTCCGGTCATTCACACCGAGATGTAGTAAATGTTTACATTATTTTCGTCCTCAATTGTAGGTCTTGCCATTCATAGATATAAACGCAAAGCCTGCCCTCCTTATATAAGTTACAAACTCGAAAAGACAATTCCTCTAAAGATTATAAAGTAGCTTTCTTTTGCATGAGACAGATTCTTCTGTGTGCGGCGACAGCGAGCTTAATTGTACACTGACAGGAGATAAAATTGCATTGTCCTCTCTCTGTACTATCTTTCATGAGAAAATTAATGATAATATTTTCAAATGGGATCGACGCCACTCGACTAATGACAATTTCGAACAGCTCTTTTGTCACTTCTTCAGGCAAGAGGTCGCTAACTTTGTAACAATATACTTAATGTAAAAATTTGGAAATCCAATTTAAACTTCTCTTCAACGGCTGTCCTTATGTTTCCAGCATGTCATTTTCATCAAGCTGTACAGCAAACTACTTTGTCGCTTTCTTCACATTTATCACAATTTATCAGCTGACAGATTTGACCTTGTTTCGGTTTATTGGGCTATAGCGTTATTTGATTATAGCAAGTATATGTTCTATGCAAAGGTTGAAATTAGAATATTTCAAAGTACTTGTCGTTTTCAGGTGATGACTTTACGCAATTCCTTCTGTCATCGAAAGTGGAAATGTGCGACGAGGAACTGACAATAGCAAGCAAGTAGAAGGTAAGGGTCTGTAACTGTTTCTTATATATGTAGGTAGAAATCACTAATAGTACTTCGTAAATGGGATTTCATTCACTGATTTAAGGCGTCAATAGAAGTAGAACTACCAACAGATAGAAATGTTAAATGAACACCCACAAAAACGATCTCGCAGAAATTTTAAAAAAAGTTTAAATATATTCATAAAAATTGTGCATTTTGTTTGAAATAAAATTAAGGGGAAATCCTGGTACAGTAATTCCAAAAGGGTGTCTTTCCACTCATTCCTAACTGTCAATTTTTAAGTGATTCCTTAAACAGAAAAATCCTTTCATTATATATATTTTGGTTGCCTGAACGAACTTGAATGTCCCCTTAGCGGAACAGAGCTAGCTTTATTCTCAGTCACCATTCGACGTAATTTCGATATCAATGTTTGATCAATTTTACGTTGTGCTAGAGACCGACATCGAACCGACGTCTATGTTACGTAATTATTTGAACATTATATCGAGTAAAAGCTACGCCGTTATGTCTACGGAAGTCCTGCGGACAATGGATCGCCGTCGATATGACGTCATTTCAACGTACGAAATACAAAGTCGCGTGCACTTCCATCCTCAAACTAGAGACGTCGATTTCACGTCGTCTTCATGTCGATTTCACGTTCAGAAATGAAATGCTAGTTCGGTTAATGAGGCACGTATTTCAACCCCTTCCTAATGTAATTGATAAGAGCGGCTGTTTTTACTTTTAAATCATTTCAAGACAAATAGACTTTCTGAACATTGGAGGTCACCTAGCTCAGTTGATAGAGCGCACGCCACGAAAGCATGGGTCACGGGTTCGAACCCGGGTGGTGATATATCTCCTATTTCTCTAGTTTTCTTTCCAAAACTAACATTTCAAATCCTCCATTCTCGATGATACGTTCTAACTTTAATGGGCTTCGGATTGATGACGGGCCGGAGGGCAGTTCTTCATTGGTCAAGTCACAAATCAAAGAAATTTTATAAATCAAGGAGTCAAGCATTAAATGCTGGTATTTCTTTGCATCTTCCTCTACTCTTCAAACTCGATATTTTGAAAAATGCAAGAGTGGAATTGCCTGAGAGATTGCTTGCTCTCGAAGACTTTAGCCTCAACAGTACACTTTGCAACACTCTGGTTAAAAAATAATCTCTAGGGCCATTCTATTTCGAAGGAGTTTGATAGACTATAAACGCATTTGCAGTAACAAAAGTAGGCCTACACCTTTTTATTTTTATAAGGACTGGCTATTTTTAACCAAAACAAGGTATTTTAAGTTTTTGCCTGTCTTCAGGCTGAAATATTCTTATCTGTTTTCATTACAGAAGAGTTTTGACAGAGACAATAATATTCATAATATGACACAAGGGGAGGGAGGGGGATTTAATATCTATGTAGAGCGTAAAGTTTTAAACATAGACGTGTCTCACGTTATTACGTGTAATGCAAGCAGAGAGGATTAATCAAACCTTATTAAAATATAATTAATCATAAATGCCATGAGTATTACAGCAATAGTACCTCTACGTGCTCCACCAATATCATTTAAAGAATTAAAGACCTCAGCGTCGTCTGCATATATAACATTGCAGACTTGATGAGATTTGGCAAATTATGTCCTTAAAGAATTAAGAGAAGGCCGGCTTTTGCTTTTGCTTAGCTTGCTCTTGCATTTTGGGGTAAAAGGTAGTAAGGTTCGTATTCCTGTAAAACTGTACTTAAAATATGAGTCTATTTGAAAATATCTACCCAGGAAAACTAAAACTTTTTATTGTGTAAGACATAACCTATAAAGCACATTTCGTAGCAAAGATTATATTTGCCTGAGTAATATTATGCTTTTAAAATTCGCTTTATTGTTTTTTTAGTGCACTCTCCATTGAATTAATGGCCCGAAAAGGGTAGAAGTCCTGATTTCTTTAAACAGGAAATATACAACTGAATTTCTCTGGTTTAACCTACTGAACTATAACCGCTGAACTTTAACCTACTGAACTTTAATCAACTGAACTTTAAGTTGGTGAACTTTATCCTGCTGAATTTTAAGCTACTGAATTTTAAGCTACTGAACTTTAAGCTACTGAACTTTTAGCTAGTGAACTTTATCCTGCTGAACTTTAACCTACTGAACTTTAAGCTACTGAACTTTAACCTACTAAACTTTATCCTGCTGATTTTTAAGCTACTGAACTTTAAGCTACTGAACTTTAAGCTACTGATCTTTAAGCTACTGAACTTAAAGCTACTGAACTTCATCCTGCTGAACTTTAAGCTACTGAACTTTAAGCTGCTGAACTTTAACCTACTGATTTTTAAGCTACTGAACTTTAAGCTACTGAACTTTAAGCTACTGATCTTTAAGCTACTGAACTTTATCCTGCTGAACTTTAATCTACTGAACCTTAATCTACTGATCTTTAAGCTGCCGAACTTTAACCTAATGATCTTTAAGCCACTGAACTTTAACCTACTAGTCTTTAAGCTACTGAACTTTAATCTACCGATCTTTAAGCTACTGAACTTTTTCCTGCTGAACTTTAACCTAATGAACTTTAACCTAATGAACTTCAACCTACTGAACTTTAACCAATTTAACCCTATGGTAAAGTGGCACAGAATCAAAATCAACTTCAAAACTAAAGCTTTTGTAGGCTAAATAACTATTTGCATTGATGACTAGCCATCAGAATCTGACGCCATAAAATACGATATGAAACAATAAAATCAATTTAGTTTTACAAATTAAGAAAAATCTAAACGCCAACTCGTCTTATTTATACGATAAGGACGTGGACGTTATGTTTATAAATATTACGTTACCGTATTTTCTCTAATAAACGCCGCGACGTTTGTTACAAAACCCAACTTTTGGGTGCGGCGTTTAATAAAGGGTGGTTTTTAATAGAGGGTGGTGTTTAATAGAGGCTGGCGTGTAAGAGAGAGTGGCGATTAAGAGAGGCTGGCGCTTAATAAAGAGTAGCGTTTAATAGAAGGTGGCGTTTAATAGAGAGTGGCGTTTAATAGAGGGTGGCATTTAATAGAAGGCGGCGTTTAATAGAAGGGGGCCTTTAATAGAGGATGGCGTTTAATAGAAGGCGGCGTTTAATAGAGGGTGGCGTTTAATAGAGAGTGGCGTTTAATAGAGAGTGGCGTTTAATAGAGAGTGGCATTTGACAGAAGGCGGCGTTTAATAGAGGGTGGCGTTTAATAGAGGATGGCATTTAATAGAAGGCGGCGTTTAATAGAGGGTGGCGTTTGATAGAGAGTGGTGTTTAATAGAAAGCGGCGTTTAATAGAGGGTGGCGTTTAATAGAGGGCGGCGTTTAATAGAGAGTGGCGTTTAATAGAGAGTGGCGTTTAATGGAGGGTGGCGCTTATTACAAAATTAAACATGAATGAAAGTTCATGTAAAAATTCTCCATGACAAACTTTTAAAACCAGAATCATTGATGGAAAACATGTAAAACTCATATCATCTATTTGTCATTTCTTGTTTGGTGTGTTTTCCAATAAATGTCGCTAGTCATCATGCGGCGTTTATTAGAGGGCTACGTTTGTTGAAGGAAACACGGTAGTTAAAAGTTCTTCATGATGAGCTTACGAGATTTAACAAAGGTCAACCAATTTTTTTAAGCTTAACAAATCCACACCATAGCAAGGATTCTGTAATGGTTATTTCTAAATTGCATGCAACTCAGTACACTACATGCTACCTTCAACGCCAGTCATCGGTGCATGGCCAAAGGGGCTGAGGGGGGCTGCAGCGCCGCAGTTTGTTTAAATATTATATTGGGGGGGGGCAAAAAAATTCCGGGCCCTTTTATAATTCCTCAAGAAGAATCGATTAAACCGTCTGCAGAACCGTCGATTCATGTCCTAACAATTTTCGGAGCAAAGGAGTATTTTTCGGGAAAATAATTGACAGCACCCCCCCCCCCCCAATATTTTTTGGTCGTTGCGCCTATGACGTTGGTGCTGAAACTCCCTTGAGTGTATGTTTGACCTTTTCTCTACAAACACCGTCAACATGTTTGAAAACGAGGCCGTGTACATTTTAGAAGACCTGCCTTTCTAGTTTGTGAAATTATGAATGTGTATGGGAAATGATGGTTTATGATAGAAGAGTTGGCTATGAGGTATTTTTGAAATGTAAACCTGCAAGAGCTTGTATTGAAGTCAATCGAAACGAATGACATCCCAAATTTCGATGACTCAATGGTATTGGACCATGGCGTAATGGCTAGCACATCACGTTGCAATGCTGAAGGACGGGGTTCAATTCCTTATGGTCCTACTTTTTCACCATTGAGCTTTTCATTCCATATCATCAATTACCCAAGTCAAATGGTGACCCGAAATCTAAACATGCCCCTCAGCGTACAGCACCCAGCATCGGCTCAGCAACACACACACTCTCTCTCTAACCCACAACGCCAGCATCACAAATGAACTCACACTTCACTGGAGTCGGGTTAGCTAACAGAGACAACACAACAATCGAGCCTTATGCCTTCACCTCTAGCAGGGGGGTTGTGTAGTGACGTCAATCGAAACTAATAACACCCCAAATTTCGATGCCTCAATGGTATGGGACCATGGTGTCATGGTAGCACATCATGTTGCAACGCAGAAGGACGGGGTTCGATTTCTCATGGTCCTACGTTTTCACCATTGAGCTTTTCATCCTATGTCATCAGTTACCCACGTCAAGCTTCAACAGCCCCCC
>JAAAKM020003453.1:0-10521 GCA_010016025.2 Alatinidae sp. Z8VKAUB7J3 | reverse complement strand
CCTCTTTTCTGAATCGCTTCAGGGTTTTCTTTGTCGGAGGAAAACATTACTCGTCAACATCGTGGAGGGGCAACAACAAATATCAGTAACAAAATCATTGGGAACGCTTTGAAATTACACAAAGAGTAGAATTCTCGGCTATGACAAACTCTTTCCTGCCTATGGAAAACGTTTCTTAAACATTGATACAATACTTTCCAAAGTAAACAATCTTATAATCCATTTTGTCCATCTACTGTTTTAGCTAATGTGTGTCACTTTTTCTTGTCCAGAGCTTCCTTACTCTACAACTCTACCACCATGACGTGTATTTCATCTTATCAGTGGGAAGGAAGCCCTTAATAAATTTTTTGTACACCTTAATGATTTACACGACTATGTTAAGTTTATATACCCAACACCGGAAATGAGTGTCAGCTTTCCAGACGTCTGTATCACCCTAAACGGTAAAGGGGTTTCGACCGATTTGTTTTTTAAACCCACTGACAAACATCAGTATCTGCACTCGAGATCTTGCCACCTTCCAACATGACAGACGCTTGTGCTGTTCGAAAACCGGGTAAATTTTTATCTTTCCTATCTTAACTCATGGTCAGGGATCCAAGGATATAAGGCGGAAGTATTGCCGTAACCAATTGAAAAGGCGCGCAGCAAATCTAGGGATCAACTTCTAGAAGCCAGAGAGAAAGCGAAGGGACACGATAAAACCCAACTTACTGTTACATACCCCCCCCTCCCCAGCGCTCCAGCAAGTCAGAAAAATGACATCCTCCTACATTAAACTTATTCCGACCGATCTTCTACTAAGTCAGGTTGTTAAGTCGAAACCCCAAATAGTTTACCGCAGGCCCAAACATTAAAGAGACGTTTGGTTTGAGCTAGAACTCTACCTCTTAAAACAGTGAAAGGAGTAGCACCAGGTGTGCGAGTAAGAGATGCAAGGCTTACCTTAATGTTGTTGAAAAGGGATAATTCAATGTAATCAACGTACCTTGCAAAGTCACTAAAAGTTTCAACTCCCCAAATATCGTCTACTTAATTCGGTGTAGGATTTGCAACGAGGGTTATGTTGGGGAAACAACTACACAATGGTGCTATCGCTGGAATAATTATAAGGACAACCAATGCAATTTCAGAAGGGGAGATATATCTTTTCAGCGTGAGCTTTACGAGCATTTCTTGAAGGTTGGGCATAAGGGACTGGAAGAAGACGCGGAAGGTAGACAAAATATACAAAACAGATCAACGCTACCCGAAGCGAAGCGAAAGACTTTGAATTGACATGCGTAACATTTTGGCCCCCTTTGATCTTAACAATGAAGTTAGTGATTCTCTAATTCTCCCCCATTCGTTAGGGTAACTAGATCTCAGATCTTTTATATTTAATATACGCTCGCAAATATGCTATTTTCATCTTTGTTTGAATGAGAGAATGAAGGCTAGTAACTTATTTATTTTGTTAAATTTACATTTGTTGTATTCTCACGCAATAGTTTTTTCAGTTTCAATTCGGAAGTCTTGTAAAGGAAAATTAGTGAGAAAGCTAAAGGCAAAACGTTATGCAATACCTGGCTCTTGCTCAAGTTGAGATTTTCGGTACTTGGCCAAAGAGTGAAGCATACTCACAAATGCTTGCAATTTTCGGGATCTGACGGGATTCAAACCCACGACCTCATGATTTGTAAACCTACATCTCAACCATTGGACAATCAGGGTCAACATTAAAACTGGCTCTTCTGAAGGTCAGCTTTCGGAATAAAATTCCTTCCTCTGTACCACGTACCAAGTACGAAGTATAGTACATTAAGTACGAAAAATTTCGGCGATAATAATTTCGGTGGAATTTTCAAGATTTCGGTTTCATTTTCGGTGAAAACTGTGAAAATTCCGGTGGATTTCGGTAGAGTAAGATTTGATTAAGAAAGGTTTTCAGAAAGCTGGGATTAATGATGCCTTGACCACTGAATTGGAAAAAGAAGAACCATTTACCGAGTTAGTGTGATTTATGTTATTATACCTATTCATATGATGAAAATCTTCATTGCTTTTAACTAATGATTGGCATTTTTTCTTATACCTTTACCTAGCCCCCAGGGTCGGAAGGGTAGAAACAAATAAATGTTTCCATTAGTTCTTTTTGAGGGATAGGAAGTATAATTTTTCAGTCAGAATTGTATCTTAAATATCGATTCTAAAATTATTGAATGAAAAAGGACTTGAAAATTTTCGGTGAGAAAAAAATTCGGTAGCAAAAAAATTCGGTTTGATTAATTTTTGGTAACCTGTCTTCACCGAAATTATAACACATCGAAATTTTTATTTACGCATTTAGAACAATTATTGTCTCTGCGTAAAACAACAAGAAAATGTTTGTCATAGATATTAAAGATGCGTTTTGCATACTTATTAGATTGATTCATGCTAATACAAAAGCAACGCTAAAAACAAAGAATAGATACCAAAAGATAAAGTCAAATATATTTCTTTCATGCAGTATTGTAGCAAAATGTTTCCAAGGTAATAATTTGGGGTCTGAGTTTATTTTATGAATTTTACAAAAATTGATGAAGGAGTTGAGAGTCGTTGATCATTTGGGAATATAAATATTCACAGGTTCAAGCTCCGTTAATATATCAAAGCAAGAGTAACTATCAATTAGTAATGAAAATGTCTATTTTTCTCATAGGATGTTCGTTAATCGAGGTTACCATCAAAATTTGGACTTAGTGATTAGTTTGTGATTGTACATGGTTATTAATTATTCAACTCTGTTGACAATGTTGGCGGACTACGAGTGGCCAGAGATGCAAAATTATTTATCGTGTAGTTGGTAGAAACGAACAGGTAATACAAACAGCAGAACCCTACCAACTAAGGACAAAGCAGATAATTATTTATCTGAATATATTTAGATCTTATGCAATACTATATGTAGCTCTCAGGTTTGTACTACTAAATCATGGCTTTCTTCTAAACGCAAGATAGATAACTTTTTCATCAACAGGAGAGCTTTTCTTACTTTTGTACATCAAATGTAGATATTCTCCAACCCGTTTCTAGTGATATAGTCCCAAGATTCATAGCATTACTATTTTTAAAAAAATCAACAAGCAGCTTTACAACAAATGGGCATCTGGATCTATCACCTTGGGTGGATTTAGATCACCTTCTGTTTTCTTTAATTTTTTATACATAAGCAGCTGCACGTAATCGCAATGAACGTTTAAAGAGTGACCCAATCAAAAACACGCTCAAATACCTCATGGCTTCTAGACATTCAAGCTAATACCAGAGATGTCATGTAGACCTATACCTTAGCTCGCAAATTTGTTCTTCACTTTTGAGTAGATCCTCTAATTTGTAAATATTATCTTCCGCACTGAAGACATTATAATTGCATTACATAAATGTTTCGTGATAATAGTCATTCTAACCCTCAAAGATCGGTTCGTTTATCTTCAGCATACCCTATGTAAAATACTTAGAAGGATGAATAACGCCGGGAGACTATGAATCCAAAACCGGATTTCTCTGTTCGTGGCTGTCTAAAGACATTTGCTTGATTTCATAGAAAACAAGACCTTAATCAAGTCAAGCAATACCCGTAGCCTCCCTCCTCCTCAACACTCGACTTTATCCTTATATTCATGTAATCAACCTATTCACGTATTTTTTATTTTTCTGACTACTGCCAACGCACATAGATTGCAAACATACGTTTATAGTAACTTTATCCACACACTGAAATTGAAATCTTTATTTATTACTTTTTTGGGTAAATTGATATCTTACACAAGCCTGTCAAGATTTTCTAGTTTCATTATGGCATCGAAAGCCCAGTAGCATAACCCAGAAATGCTTACAATAGATTATTTTGTCTCGCAAATGTATTTAGTGATAGACGTATTAGTGCCTCCTTTATGCACATCTTGTTTTACGTACTAAGTTAGGCTTAGGTGCAACGGACGAAAAACATTGGGGAAGCTGTGGATTATTTGCCCGTAAATTATTAGGACATGAATCGACTAAAAGCACTTCAGTTCGACAGGAATGACGACACTAATTAAGAGGGCTGGTAGGTCTTAAAATTATTTCATATTTATTTCTTATTAAGGAATCATGAAAGGGCCCAAAAATTTTTTTACCCGAAAAAATATAACACTTTAACAAACTGCAGGGGCTGCAACTCCCTCAGGCCCTTTGACCGCCCATGAAGTTAGATTTTGTTACAAAAAGGAGTCAATGCTCACAGATGAGCTGTCTTAATTTTCTTAGTACTTCCTTGCTTAATTCAAAGCATCCAGACCTTTTTAGAACTGTGCTGACCCCCTTCAAAGAAAAATTCACAAGTAGTTAATTTTTCAATTCACAATCATCCAGCCACATGACTGGTTTACCTTTGTTATTGGTGTCAATTTGTTATTGGGATTGAGGATACAAAATGTCCTCTCCGATGCCTTGTTATGCCTAATCATGTTTATGCAAAATTACTATTATAGTAGAAATTAGAGGACACTAATTTGATTCGTAAATATAGGTTAAGCGTTTTCGCTTGTTAGTAGAAAATTTTGTTCATTTTTTAAATAAGCAAGCCTCTGGAATCGGCAGATATGGTAAAAAATCTGGGAAGACAAAGCTCTTAGGAACCCTTATAGATTAGAGGCCCTGCCGTATCAATCAATGCTTATCCTTTAACGAAAATGAAAAAACATTCATTCTTTGATGTGTTACCACAAATAATCAAAACAGAAACCCCAACAAATACTGTGTAAGGTAGTCCATGCAAAAGCGTAGATACATCTCTAATAGTGTATTATCTTTATCGTCTTAGGATCGGATGATTTTCGAAGAAGCATTTCTTGTAGAAATATTTCCAAAACTTTGGTAGCGACAGGGCGATCATGATTAGCATTCGCGCCTCGAGGGCGGTGGTGGGGCGGCATAGAGCCATGTTCCGCTTAGAAAGCTTAAACTACAAGGAACAAATGGGGATAATTATAAGAGCTACTGCTCTCGTTTAGTTAACCATGCAAAACGATGAATGTATACAAGCACAATTCTATAATATCTGATGAAAGGAAGGGAGTTGGGGCTGACAAGGGATCTTTTGGAGCTAACATTTCTTCCTTCAGAAAAGCCTGCGAACACTGCTGATGATTGGTTACGTTTTGTGAGTATAGCTAACTTGAGGTTGTTTTTGTTCCGCAATTGGGAAGTATTGTTCTGAATTGCCGTAGCATCCAATAATGACAGGTGATTTTATAGCAGTATATTGTACCACGTAATCGAATGTTCTTTTTAAACCTTCAAAAATGCGTGCAGAACGCGAGATAAATAAAAGTTAGATAAGATAACAAGATGAGGAGGGTGAACTTTTATTTATAAGTAATATTCGAGAACGAGGTCATAACGTATGGAAGAATAGACGTTTTAATGAGAAATGCTTTATTGGAAGATGAACCGCACAGCAACGGTTCCCCAAAGTTGCACCATCAGCATACGTAAAGGGGATTTGATTGGCTATGGCCTAACGCCAAACATAATGTTTTTTTACTCCATGAAAAGGAATTGCCTGTAAGTGCGTAACGTTTCATAGGGAGTCAGGGTAAGACAAGTAAGAAAAACCTTTTCAAGGATTTCTATGCCCCTGTACATGTAAATTGGTAGCATACTTAAGTGAGATTTGGGTATTACCACCTCCAAAGTCCCTTAGTATCTTCTAGGTGACTTGATTATATTTTTTCATGCCAAATTTATAAAAATATCGTAAGTTAAGGTCGAAATTTGTGGCTTAGATAATTACGATCATGGTTCAACGTATCCATGTTGTTTGTAACATGTTCTTTACTAAAACCAAGCTTGACCTTCTGAATGACGCGCCTAACAAAGAAGTCATTGAAATAGAATTATGGCTTAAATTCTTGTGTTTTAAGGTTACAAAAGAGAAAGGATTGCAATATTTCCATATTTGATCTGTAAGCATTGGTCCTGGAATACGTCCCCTGGACTCTCACTGCCGGCGCGGCTTAGTCCAATATCTTTCTACATAATAACAACCTCCGAATATCCATGAAATATAGCATTCGCTTATGAATTAACACCAGATTTGAAATTCTTAATAATTTTTATCATTTGTTTCTTTAACATTTCGAAAGAATATGTTTTGTTAATTGCTCCACAACTTTGACAGCTTTAAATGTTCTGAGGCTTTTCGACTCAGTCATTACCATAGATGGTAGAGTTTATCATGTTTTGAGTCTGTATTTTTGCGAGATTCGTTTCGAGAGAAACTCCTCCAATCTTCAGCAAACTTTAGGAGCGTTTATCTAACAATATTGACCCCCCCCCCGCCCCAGCAGATGGGCATGGTATTTGTAGATCAATCACACTTCTACACGGATTTCACTCCTACCCGTTGATCTTTTAAGCCTTATCGAAATCGTGCTGAACTCACATTTCTCTGGATTGATCAGCCATTGTTCTGGATCATGATACATACATTATACAGCGTTCTGTGGTCAACACATTATGTTTGTTAATATTTCATGATTTGAAAAGTCGGCTAAAGAAAGCCTGAAGATTGTCTAGGATTTTCCAATATATTGAAACCCCGATGCATTTTGTGTCGTGCAAGCTAATAAGGTAGACAGCAATTACATCACAAGCTACCTATGCCTCAGAATTGTAACCGTTGCCTAATTACGTGAGGAAATTGATGATTAAAGTACCGTCTTAATTTGCCATCGTTTACTGCTCTCCATAGTTGAGAGCATGTAGCAATTGCTATAGGACAAATTAAGATTTACACCAGAAAAGATCATTGTTATTCTATGTTACATCGAAATATTATTGGGTTTTTTTCGTTATCTCAACCATAGTGTTGATTCCGCAATAATTCCTTCTCATTAACGTGCTAAGGATCTGACCGGGTTTAACATCCCGTTTGATGGAAACATTTATGTTTTAGCCCTTCCAAGAATTACAGAAACTAACATCCCATACGTGTGGAAATGCTGAAGATTTTGTCATCTAAGTAGCTTCGATCCCTAAAAGCTGATTGCCTTGAGAGCAGTTTTGAGTTCGGTTGCCCTAAATAACAATATATTATTTGGATTAAGAATTTAAACTCGGTAGCAGCTGCTACTGATACCATGGGTTTTGAAAAAGCCACCTGGCTTCGAAGGCGAATGGCGAAAGAACCAGCTGTCCCCCATGTTTGTATGCTCTCAGCTAATTAGTGATAGCAAATCGAGGCTGTATTTTATAGCCTCAAAAAGCGAGCCTTGTGTTTGAGGCCATATGCTTGTAATAATTTTAGTCAATCTTCTTCGCAACTCCACAAAATAAGAGCTTTATTTCGATTGAGTTAATCAAAGAGACAGATTGTTAGATTGTTGACAGAGGGGAATGGTGATTTAATTGGTCCACGGAAAACGTTTCAAAACAATGAAAAAATTAATGAAAGCAGGTGTTTTACACATTCGAAGTTTGTTACTGTTTGCATGTTTAGTGTTTGTGTTTTTATTAGGCTCGCATAAAAACTGAGAGGAATAGCATAAGGACACTGTAGATGGGTATTTATTTCCCGCTAAAACGTATTCAAATTATTGTCTTCTTTATTAAGCTGACTGCAGGCGAAAAAAACAATACGACCTCACTCTACACGTTGGAAAGTTTCTTCATCCCTCCCAAATCGCCATATTTTTAACCCACAGAGTATTACTAAATGCCTCCAAGGAACGAAAATTCCAACGCAAAGTGTTCCGGTGCTCATTTATTAGAGACTCATGCTGTAGGTTATAGTATATTATTGTCTGTTACACAGATTAATCAATATTGTAATAGGGGCTCTTATTGCTATTCAATTAACTACCCCCTGTCACAATTTTCATCAGCCAATTTCTCTCCACCGATTTTAGATCCTAATAATAGAAGACGAATATTATCATTAAATAATTGAACATGCATCAGTTACTCGACCTTCTGGGACAAATTTATTTCTGGTTGAGAACTTGTACTGAACGCATGGGATACAGTACAAAACCCTAAAAATATATGTCCCCCTCCTGTTATTCCTGTTGGTATACCAAGCTTCATTTCACTCAGAAGCTTCCCCAAATGCTTTCAATAATTCACTCCTCCCTGCAACTCTTGTCCCATAAAATCCCAATACGCATACTGGGAAGAAGGAGGAGCAGGGAGGAGGTGCCACATATCAATGTCCACTTAGACCTGGTTTACTTATGAATTATGAATACCGTTTGACACCTAGCAAATGATGCCGCAAATGGGAAAAATGCGGAGCGAACGATCACCATTCTATTGAACTGTCACATGGGAAGCAAAAACTCTGCAATCCTTTCAAAACACTGCTCGTATCGACAAATCATGATCAAACGACCAATAAGTCCATGATCAAGGATCCATCACAATGTAATTTGTCAATGTAAAGGCATTATCTTATTAGTTAAAAGGAATTTATCTATTGGTTCCTTTAACTTTATCATTCAAGCTAGGTTTTATTACCTCGGTAATAAATTGGCCAATTTTACATTTAGAAGTATCAAATATTCTTCTATCAATTGAAGAGTCTTTCTTATGCGACCAAGACATTTTTTGTAATTGTCTGGGGTGCTAAAACATTGAATCAAAAATCACAACTGATTGTCTACGGACTACCAAAAGAAAATTAAGGCCATTAATTAAAAAGTAAATTTTAACACAAGTAAAAAGTATGAGATAAATAAGATAATGCTACACGTTTTGTCTATACAAAAGTTCAGTCTCATTACTCAAAACACAAACGCAATATTTTCAATGTATTCCCTCAAACACTTATCTCTCACTTGTTAGGAAATTATCTCTACTCTTGCGCAGTTAAGCTAGTGATACTCTAATCATTAATGTAAAATTAGAATTTTTCAGCCTAAAAAATTTCCAACGCAGTAGTAAGAATAAAACAAAAATTCGTAAACCAAATACTAATAATGATGAGCTTCAAAATAATCAGAAGTATCTCAAGTTTTTTCTGTATTGTACAATTACTTCCACCGTACTCCGATACTTTTTAGCTAACGACAGAAATTTCACCTGTTTATTTGTCTCAGTTGAGCATAAATGATAAGGATATATTTCACATTAAGATGAGAAATGCATGACTTAAAAAAAGGTAGTGAAGAAACATTTTATTAAAATAATAAAACATTTCAGCAAGTTTTTAAGTATATTAGCAGTGTTACAAAGGCATATACATCAATGTAGCTTATTTTCGCATTGGCTGAATACCTTGTTAAGTCGATATGACAAAAGCTTTATCGACCTTATATCGCAGTGAAAGTATCAATGTCACTAGATACTCAAAATTTAACCAAAATCAAGTTAAATTCAGCAGTAGTACATTGTTAAGTTAACACAAGACGTAAGGATAGAATAGTACATTTTCCAAACGAAGAAGAAAGAGCCCATCTGGTGACGAAAAAAATATAAACGCCGCCTGTTTTACCTGCACTTTGCCTTTGACTAACATTTATGTTTCCACAGGTTTTAACTGCTGCTTTCCTCCCGTCGAGCCAACCTATCAGACTTACAACTGCAGAACAGACAGGTTTTGTCAAAAAAGACAATTCTACTAGAGGTCTGCTCTCTTTCCCTATTAACAAGGAATATCATTATAAGATGGACTTCACTTTTGGGGCATTACTGTTTATGGCATAAATAATATATGGCATGAAGATAACTTTTTATGAAGGAGTCTTCAATTATTAATCTGCATTCACGAGTTCACAAAACGCGTTTACAGTGACTTAAATACGTACCCATATACAGAGACAGATAGTTGTTGAAAATAATTTTCTTTTCAAGAAATGTGTATTGGTTTGCACAGTATACGTGAATATGAAGTCTGACTTTCTTACTCTTCCATTAAAAATCAAATACATGCTGATGATATTAAAAAGATCATTAACAGACTAGTGCTCATGACATCTTGTCACTTGAAACCTATACATCTTGAAAGATTTGAAGCTGTATTGATTTTGGCTCGATACTGACAATCGGTAACTTTAAAAAACGTTCCAGCAAAAGAAAGTCACAAGTCACATTCGCTCTTGTTTAAGAAAATACTGTGTGCATGAAAAAATGTTTTGACTAAAATATGTCTCTCTGCAATAAAACTCTGATTGAATTGGCCTGTAATAACTATATACAAATCCAAATCAATAATTATGCAGATTGAGAGACTTAATAGAAACAGGGGAGGAGCCACCAGGTTGAATGTGGGGGGCTAAGAGACATGCACAAATTTTGGTTTGTTTATTTCATTTGATCTCTAGAGAAGATTTTGCGTCTTTCGACAATGAAAATATAACATGTCGCTCTCTTTCTCTCTTTTATACCTTGTCTCAGTGCTTGTTCTTATTGCCAGAAAAAAACAGTAAAAAGCCAAAAAGTGAAGAGGATGAATTCCTTAACCCCTTTTGGCGTCTGCACCAGGTAGTAATAGGTTTCTGATATAAACAACAA
>JAAAKM020003450.1:0-11104 GCA_010016025.2 Alatinidae sp. Z8VKAUB7J3 | reverse complement strand
GAATGTGAACATTACTTCATTATCGAAATGATTTCTTCAATTAGTTCAAGTTCGTCTACACTGACACTTCAGCAGTTTTAAACATCGACAGAGCAACACCTCAGCGGATGCCATACCTCACGCAAGCGTAATGCAATTGTTCGTAATATCTATGTGTCATACTACTACTACCAATCGGCACCACTTTGCCCTGACTGATGATCCCCTTCATTCATATACGCATCCAATTCTTTGTCTAGCTGTTCCCTTGATGCTGGTGTCGATGGTCCTTGGCCACGTCCCCGACCGCGTCCACGACCACGCCCTCGTCCACGACCTGTCCCTCTTCCTCTTCCACGTAGCTGACCTCGCCCACGACTTAGCCCACGCGAATAACTTCCCCGTCCACCCCGTCCTCGACTGCTGCTTCTTGGTGACGACAGTCCTCGACTCCCTCTTGTAGAACCTAACCGTCCACGACCTGGGCTACCAAAGCTTCGACCTCGACCTCCTCGTGATAAACTTCGACGTCGACCACCGGCTACTCGTGTTTGCACGCGCCCTCGACCTCGTCCTGGCACCCCGAGTCGATTCTTAAGGTTGGCGGACTTAGCTGCCTGCAATGCCTCTTCCATACCTGGCCTTCTGCGCATCTGCTGCTGGAATCTCTTGTCGCGTGCTGACTCTTGGTTTGCAGCGGCCTGGTTGCCACGTATTCCAGTGATGGTGACTTGGGCTGGAGATTTCATATGCATGATCTCCGTAAATCTTCATGTAATCATCACCAAAAAAGAGAATGGAAAAGAGGCCATTAATGTTGACAAGATAGGAAGGCACCTGTCTGTGCACTCAGACATTTCACCTAGCATCAGATGAAAGCAAGCCTAGGTGATGGCAACTTAAAAAGGCATCTTACAATGTGCCCTTCCTTGGGGTAGGAGATGTTGCAAAGAATGCCAACCTACTAAAATTTAACTGCCTCATTGCTGAAGTGAGGCAATCAGAAAAAAGGAGGCCAATTCTTTGATGGTCGAATTAGCCAATGAAATGCCTTGTATCCCTCTTAACCATAGGGCTGTAAAAAGATTTACAAAAATACCAGTTATGAAATGAATAAACCACAACAATTGGGCCTCTTGAAAAATGGAAAACAAACCTATTCTTAGATGCCAAGAAAATTAAATTCTCTCCTTAATTTACAATAGTCAAAAAGAAAATATATCACATCCCAAAACAGTTCATTAGATCCATTGTACAAGTAAATTTGCCTGTATCAGTGAATCTGTGACCTATGCTGTTACCGGGTGCCCTCTACCAAATGAGTAGGTAACCCCCAAATGTTAATATACTATTAATTTTATAGTTGCTCCCGATCATCCAACTATGGTCATTGATATCCTGCTCAACAACATTGAAAACAAGCCTCTCTGTGACATGTGACTTCATCAAGGGAGGACTGCCATATGGCCTGTCATGTTGTCCAAATCCATTGAAAGTTACAAAGAAATAGAGAATGTCAACATAGGGGTTCACCTTGCTCAATTGGTAGAGTACATACCATTAATGTACTAAGTCATGGTGGTATCACTTTATACTTCTCCAATGTTTTTGGCATTAATTCATCTATTTCGCCACTGGCATTAATGGTGATTATGCTGCCTATCAACATCAACATTCACTTTATGTAACAGGATGCACTCTTAAATACAACAAATCTTTATCACTCCAAATGCAAATATTGTTGGCTTCAGTGACATTCATATCATATATACTAACCACATCAGGCTATTGTGCTCATACAATGAAGGTCCTGGCAACTATTGCAGTACTGAAAGGGGAACAGGGGTAACTGTACACTACCATTCATGGTGCAACACACTGAAATTTGGTTGGAAATAATTAAGTCACGTGCACAACTATTTGGAGGAAAGCCTGAAATTTCTCAGGGTGACAAGCAATGTAAAATTTGTAACTGAGAAGATAGTTTGTAAATTAGTTAAATTGTGCAGCTGATTCTGTCGTGTAACATAAAATCTAAAGGGCCTCAAGATTTAGTAATTTGTTTTCCATGCAAGTTGTACAAAATAACATACAGTTGAATATACAAATATCAAAACATTTCAATTTATCTAATTGGCAATTACTGTTTATCACCACAGAAATCCTCAGGAGTCTGAAACAATTAAGTGATCATGCTTAATAATTTTGGAGGAAAATTTCATGCAATACCTATTTATGACAACAAGACCCAGGGTAATCTAAGAAACTTTTTTGGCCTTGGCAATACAATTGATATAAAATTTGAAAAACTCCCATTTACTATTTCAGGGCATGTCACCTGCATATGTTTCATAGTATGATGGGAAAAGTCTAATAAGACATAAGCTGATCTTGCAATCTCCAGAACTCACAGAAATGTCTTCTTCAAAAGTAAATACATGCAACCAAGTTTATCATGTAAACCTGAAAAATGGAGGCTTACAAGCTGAAAAAAACTTATTACTGTAAGTGGACTCTGTTCCTCATTGTCATGAAATTCTTTGTTTCCTTAACAGAAATCAAAGTTTAAATAAAGTGTACAAACCTATAAATTGTCAATGAGTATGGAGCAGATTATCAGAAATATGAAATTACAGCAGAATGTCCAAAGCTGCAATTGTTTATATTGCAAAATTCTGTCACAATGTTCTAAATAGACTTTACCCCTTTCATGGTTAACCTGAGTGATGTCTCAGTTGATAACCACCAAGAAACCATCATGATAAATTCATTAACTTAACATCCACTGGCATGTCTTACCTGTCACTTAATGTCTGTGTGGTGTTACTTTTCAACACCACTTTTGATGGAACAGGCATTCCACCTGGAAGACTCATCGCTGCTAGGTAAATCTAAAATAAAAGTCCAGACACAACTTTGAAAACAACAGTTAAATGCAGCCTCACTAAATATTTTGATATGTTTATGATACAAACCTTGAGAATTGCATTGAGTGACAGATTATCTATGTTAAACATTTCTGATAAACTCTGATCATGGCAATTGTCTGAAGTGTTAGACAGCAATTATTCTATTACTGTATTTCCTCTTATTAGCGCCGGACCTCAAATTAGTGCCACCCTCTAATTAGCAACTCCCCTCTAATAAGCCCTGCATCTAGAAGATGTGGCGCTAATTAGAAAAAGGCAAAAACCATACAGAAGGGTAATTACACAATAAAATACATTTTGGAAGCATAAAAGACATTGATTCCGTTTCAAGATATTTTTTTTGACCTTCAAATACAATATATTTCTTAATCATTTTAATTTTTTTATAAGCACCGCCCTCAAACTAGTGGTACACACATTGTAGGTGATATTCAAATAAGTGCCCTGGGCGCTAATAAGAGGAAATACAGTATTTTATATAGGTAGAGAGAGAATTGAAACATGTTCCTTAAAACCACCTCTGAATGACTGATACATTTCCTCTAAATTATAACATTGAAATATGCACTATGAACAAATTCTTTGTCTCAAATGAACAGAGCCTTCATTGTTTTGATATATACATTCCACTTCAAAAGCAGAATAGAAACATACTTTTGCTAATACAATAAATCAACCCTCTTGGTAAAAGTCAGGCTTCCATGCAGATGTTGGCCTATAGATGAGCAAGACTTTAGTGTGTGACACTTCAGTATGTCTTTTGCATTTCATAGCATCCTCCCCCCTGAAGTTGGGGGCAATAAAATTTTGAGCTGCGGGAGACTGCAAATTTTGAGCTGAAATGGTGGGGAAAGGTACTCTTGGGTGCCTAAAAGAAGAGGAGGTTGGAATAAATGGGAGGGTTGGAAAAATCCCCAAAATTTTATAAAAGGGGGTTTGGAAAATGACCAACACATGTAATAAATGAAGCCAAGAATCAAAGTTTAGAATCAATTACAACTTCCTAAATGTAAGGTAATACAACACAAACAATAGTCAGTTATTTGAAGTCATGGTAATCTCCTACATGCCTTCCAAGATTTTAAAAATGTTCCCCTCGTCCTCCTGCTCAATAGCAGTATTATTACTAGCATCTGTAATGTGCGTTGTCACACTTTATCAAGCCTCATATAAGGCCACTTTCATCTTTTTAATATGTGATTTTCATAATTTAAAAAAAACATTAAGACATTTTCTACTTGCCTGACAAAGTACCTCCTCAAAAAATTGTCATGGGTGGCAGATTACGTAAAATAGGTGGGGGTGTTGGAATACGAATGTCCTGGGTGGAAAATGTTTTGAAAAATTGATTAATGGGGGGGGGGACACATCTATTAGGCATCCAAGAGTAGATGCAGGGGGTGCACAAATGGGGGGTAACATTTTCTGGCCATTTAGAACTGCCAAGTTTCAAAGTTTTGTCTTTGGCACGAACCACGTTCATGCCTCATTAAAACACTAAATTGAGAGGTGTTTAACACAGCTTGGTTTTGAAAGTTAACAAACTATTATGCCAAAACGCATACTACTACTTTTCCCTCACTTCATTCTTTCAAATTGTGTCTATACATCTTGTTCTCCATATATGTGACTTTATTAGAGTGAATTTCATTTAGTATCCTACACCTACGATATTTGTAATCAGCATCCTCAACTTCTTAATCTCAAAAAAGCAAAAATTACCATTTCGTCAACTATCTAACTCTACATTTTGTGTGTATGTGTCTTTACAGACTGCTAAAATTCCTGCATATCCTATCTTCTCTTTCTCAATGCAGATCCCTATTTTAAGTCCACATTTCTGTCGCCCCTACTGCTTATTAAATCTCACAAAACGTGCCCAAACACTGGCCTTTTCCATTACTCTGATAGCCCCTGCTCTGCAAATATACTGTGCCATGGGCCGCTATGACTTACAGTGCTTCACTGTCTGTATATACAGTACTTAAAGTTCTCCATCACCCATTTAAAGCACGAAATTGAATCTATAAGATTTTGAGAGATGGTACTCAGCAGCAATAATTTAGTGTTCTATGTATATACATATTGTAGCATATATTGCAGTTTATACACTACCCTAATATATATGTATATAATGTAAAGATGATTAAATCAAATTAGTGTAGTTATATCAGGTTTCACTTTCAGCATTGTTTGTCAGACTGCCATACATATACTATATATATAGATATAGATACATATGTAGGAGGTATTGGTAATTTTAGTTTTGATGGGGGGTACCTTGATGTACTAAGAGGGGGGAAGCCAAATGGGGGTGAAAGGTGACAAATGGGATGGAACCAAACCCTGAGCACCCCACGGGTATTCTATACCCTGAATTTCTACATTGAGCAAAAATACCTTAACCTTGTTTGATACAGAACATCAGCAATGTCCACAACACCCAGCCATCAATATTTTGTCAAAGTCATCTGAATCACCAGGAAATATTAGAGCAAGTTGTACAGCTATTATGCCCTTTCTAGCACCAAAAAGTTTAGGAAACTACAAACTCAGTGTTTTTATAAATCATTACCTCTAGACTTTGACAAACTTGAGAATTTTAATATGGTGTACTGTTACTGAATTAAAACTAAAAATATTTGATGATGTCCAGGCAAGATCACTTAAGAAGGGGCATAACTGAAGGCACTCTTTAGTTTGTCAATGACTGAACTTAAATATATATATTTCCTACATAAATAATCAGCGCACTATTTCAACTGCTCGGTAGTTTAACAGAAAACAGCAAGCCAGTGGCCAGCCACACCCATTATGGGGGGAGGGGGGCAATGAGCTTTCAGTTGGGCCACTAGCTTGTTGATGAAAATTGGAAATTTTAATTAACCAGCCTAGCCATTTTTTTTGTTCTAATAATTGTAATAATACTAATAATTATTTCAATTCAGTGCCAGGTGAAATGTAAGGAAATATTAGTACTGCAAGATTTGTTTACAATAACTGATATAATTATTATGGCACTGGCTTACAATACTATTGTATTGTACAAATTATACTGCAGCAATATTTTGGTAATATCACTTTCATTGATCATCACAAAATGTGCCTACGGACAACGGGCATCCCCTCGTTTTATCAAAACATTATAATTTATGGTTCCCCTAGCCTATTCAACGTTTAATGCCCCTGACTGCGTCTATTTTTATCTAAAAAAAATTGCAAAAAAATACATCTGTTGAAGACCAGATTTAGTTAACTTAAAGCCGTGTCGCTTGTTACTGTATAAATGTCAACCAATTTATGTCCACTTTTTAAAATTATTGGCAACATAGGAACACTTGGTCTCCACATTTACAGGCCTTGATAATTGTGTCTAAATACGAATGGTTGGTAAAGAAGATAGTTTCTTGTTTTCAATTTAATCGGAAAGGAGAGCCCTGAACTTCAGTCGTCCATTCCTTCATGAACAAATAACGCCATTGTTACGGGAATACCCCAAGAATCAAAATGAACAAGACAAAACAAAAGAAAATAATATTATTAGCTTCCCATCCTTGATAATTACAAAATAAGTTTAACGCTCATACCTGTGTATAGCTAAGTACTTCGACTATCAATATGATAAGCTAATGTCAATGTTTTCGCCTTGGATTCCTTGGATTTGCTGTAATGATGTCTCAATAAAGGTCTTTTTCCACTGCCGCCATTGTTTGATAGAGTAACTCCAACAAACTTCTTACACTAGATACCAGACTCTTAAATATGGCCACAGGGATGCATGAGATGTAAATACGCCTTCACAACCAAAACATTCCTGCGAAGAACATGACAGACTGAAAATGTAATCAGTCGAAGGTATGTATGTATCAGAAATTCTTTTCTTAGTGTTTTACACAAATCGTTTCCTCTTTCAGTTACCAACATATCATCAGCAATCATCTTGTGCATTGTTGATCGCATGGATAGAGCGCAAGGATTTCCCTGTATCGTGCAGCTCAAGTCGTCTGCACTCGACAACAAAGAAATCAGAAATCTGTACACTGATGAAAGGGGTGTTTGGGTTTGATAACATCCACGAATTATCCCAAAGAGTTCCAGGCGTTGTCTTGAACTTATATGTGGTAATGTGGCAGCATCTGCTTATTTATCTTTAAGTCACCAGTGGCAACAGTAGTGCAGCATCAAGATAGGTTGTTGCTTGTGAAGCAGCCGTATAAAGTGTGAAAGTGTGTTCCTTGGCAAGGGTCCTCATGTTCCTGTTACTAGCTGCACGCCCTTCTTTGTCCCTCAAGAAGTTCAAATCACTAATGGTGTGTGCGATTTCTGTTGTAACAATAGGATTGCTACTCTGGTCGTGGATCTTTGGCATGCTACACTTTTCCAGCAGATAGTTAGGACACCACAGAATATAATAATGTAGGTGAACATTAATATTAAAAGATCAATTTATAATAACCAGAATCATTTTGGCATTTACCGAGAGTGAGTTAGTAAACATTAAAGATGAAAAGTATATACTTTGGCAATTTTTAACAGGGGGTTATTAGAAGGGGCATTTCTCTAATGCTTGCCCCATGGTGGTAGTCCCCTGTTGAGAATGTAAAATTGTTTACAACCACAGGTACAAGAGTCAATAGCTCTGAAACCTAATGGTCATCGCCTTGTTCAGCCTCATTATCACAATCTTCATTTTCATTAATTTATATCAGCATCTTTCTGTAACCCTCCCTTTACATTTACCTGTAGCAGACCTTTGGGCTAAGAGTACGTTCGGGGGGGGCTAGTGTGGCAAAGTATATATGTGTGCTATCATTTACACATTTAACAAAACAGAAAGAATGTAGAGAAAGAAAATATAGCACAGAATATTAAAAGCAATTGACCAGAGGTACAGATATGCAAGCGTGTGCCAGGGACACATGCACACCATCAAAGAGCCACCCATATTTGTATCAAGTGAAAAGTTTAATTTTTTTTGCCTGTATTTTAAAGCTCTTTCATTTCATGGTAGAAATAACCTTTTATGCACCCACCCCCTAGTGAATACAAAGATTGATTTCTTTCTATTGGTCCACTTTCTTGTTCTTTTAATTAACTAACTAGCTTTCAATGGAGGAAGAGATTAACGGAGACCAAGGATTTATTAGAGAAGGCAAAGTAAGAAGTCTTAAAGATGACACTCTTATCAACGAAGGGGAACAGCAAACATTGTTGCTCGAAGATCATCAAATGCAGGAAAATGGTTAGTAAGGGTACACATTATCCAAGATTTACAACTTTTTATTCCTCCAATATAAACCTTTGTACCCTCTGCAGGAGTTATCAATGGGACATACTTCCTGGCAGATACTTATTTGTTTTACAAATACAAGATCCTTAAATTTAAGTTAGGATGGAAGTAAGACAAGGCAGCTTAACAGGTAGGAGGGGGGGCATAGCATTTCCATGTTGCCACGGTCCAGTGGATAGTTCACTTGCCTTCTATGCTAGAAAGTGCAGGTTCGATTCCCTGAAGGGCCATCGGTGACGACAGGAAGTGCATCCGTTCTTAAAGTGCTTTATGCTTCAGCAAAAAGTCCCATATATATATATATCTATATCTATATCTATCTATATATATGGGCACTGCCCTAGCCTCTGTTAAAGGGGAGTACAAGGCTAAAAAACTGATAAAAAAATGCCCCCTTCAGGTAAGTGCATTACATATAATAGAAACTGTATAAAAAGTTAAATATTAAATATCCTTTGTATCAGAGCTATTGTTATGCAACATGATAATGATAGTAATTATTTTAATTATTCTTTGATTTTTTTCTATTGGTTTTACACTTTGCACCCATCCCCACCCCCTAGATGGGTTAGGGCCCACCCATATGCAACTTTCATTGAGCACTTTAAGGTCAGATGCCCTTCCTGATGTTACCAATGTCCCTTCGATGAATTGAACCTGTACTCTCTGTTACTGAAGGTAAGTACACTGGGCCTGAGCAGCTCTGTAATTCACAAGTTAACCCTCTAGGGAGTTTATTAAGAAGCCAGAGTATCTATTGTAAGTGTAATGAGGCTAAAGTAATTTTAGGTTGATGTTATTATTATTATTTTAGATGTGGCATATACATCAGATCAGAAGTTCTTGAGTCTACCATACTTAAGAAAGAAGCGCACACAGATGAGAGATGAAGAGGAACAGAGGAAACTTCCTCATAAGTTGAGGTAAGAAGTACAATCTAAGATCAGCATTGCATTTTACAGAAATAGAAGAACTGCCTTTTACCTGATAAAATAATAATACGAATATTAAATCTATAAAGTAATAAATATGTTTACGCACAAGTTGTGAAGAGAGATCCATGGTATCCTGTAGAAATTACCCATCGTAATCATTGATATATATCCAAATATGTTTTGAACTATTTCATCTGGTTTTTTGTCATCTTCAGGTCATTTTACAAGGAGCAAGACAAGATCCTGGCATATTTCCTCAGTGAAGAAGATGGGGCAGACCTGAATGGAAATGTACTTCGATCAGTTGATTTGGCTGCAAAAATATCTCTCGTCGCAAATTTGGTATGTGACTATTAGATATGATTCAATGAGTTTAGCTGGTGTATTGTCTGTTGTTTTAAATTTATAAAAGAGAAAGCTTTCGTTGCCTCAAAATGGTGGATCCAAGAAAAATTGTATAGTCAATAATTGGATAGAGGCAGTGTGCCACAGTTGTTAGGATACCAATACTTATACGTTTATAGTGTAGTACATGCAAAAGAAATGATCCCCTTCATCTTTGTTGATGAAAAAGAAAGTAATTTTTTGCATGGTATTCTTATGCAATCAGAGCAAACAATAGAGGATATTGTAAAGATGACGAGTGCATATGAAATAGAATAATGTTAGTAAATTACTGGTAATACATGTTATTTTTTTCAAGGAAACATGACTTAAAGAAACATGACTTAAAGAAACATGACTTAAAGAAACATGACTTAAAGAAACATGACTTAAAGAAACATGAGGCTCAAAATGCTAAAAAACTTAAGAAACACTTAAGAAACATTGCCAGGCTGAAATAAGGGAACAAACCAGGAAATTTTCATTTTTGAATGATGAATTGACTCAAAATATGAAATAAAAACAACAACGAAAATGTAACTTGAAAAATGTATACATCCGAAGCTGTAAATTCACATCAGAATATCAGAAATATGTTATCAATATAGCAAAAGAAAGCTGAAAGAGTCCTCTTTCCAATAGGAAGGCCATTGTTGAGCGAAATGATAGGGGGAGAAAAGGGGGTGCGTAAAGATTTCCCAACACTCTGCATGTCAGCCCCCTGAACGGAATATTTCGATAATCAATACAAAGGAAGTAGCATCTCCTTAATGACTCTCTTTAGTCATCCAAAGAGGAAAGGCTATTCATGTCAAGCTTCCTGTTGTCAGTAGTTAATGTCTCTGTTCATTGTTCGTTTAAGTTAGTTGTAAAGGTACCTTTGTAGTAGATAGTCGAGTTTTTCTTAGTCTTATTCGGAACATTGTAAAGTTACACACTGGTTCAATGGTTATTATATGGTGAAAAGCTAACTTCTTCGTTATGGTATCATCTCAACTTCTTCATATATATATTTGGTGAGTTCGTTCCATTTATTGGTTTATCTTGTATCTACCGGTATGTCATAATTGCTAGTCAGATATACAGGATGATACTAATGTCAACTTGCCGGGAATGACATGCAGTGCGTAACATTTACCCGCCGTGACTATAATTAGAAACTTAAGAAACATTTCAGGCTCAAATGGTTGGATTCTTAAAATTAAAAAAAGCGTGTACCTTGTAATAACATCTTTCTTATATCGTAACCAGCGCGATATATCGTATTAGAGAAAACGCTGTCTGCTCAGCGAAGGATTTCGTGTAAGTGATGATTGATAGATCACCTTTTCACTTCGCGTTTTTAGAGGCCAACTCAATCTCTGATAGATGCGTATGAAACACTCTCCTTTATTCTTTCAAAGTGATTCTTACCAGTTTTACTTTATTCGTTTTTAGAGGCCAACTCAATCTCTGATAGATGCGTATGAAACACTCTCCTTTATTCTTTCAAAGTGATTCTTACCAGTCCTACTTTATTCCATAAATCACTCTTAACCGAAACAGAGTTGTTCATAAACTCAGTATCGAATATATTTTATACAAAC
>JAAAKM020003449.1:0-12484 GCA_010016025.2 Alatinidae sp. Z8VKAUB7J3 | reverse complement strand
TGAAAACCGCTTCTAAAACTTTCAGATGGAAAGCTGATCTAGCTTTAGCTAATATACGAAAACAATCATTCGTATAGACCCACAAACAGTCGTGCTGATGTAGTAAATGTGTACCGATGGCCGAATCACAATCTACCAAACTCACATTTGCTTTACATTTTTAACCTCATAACCCTTTTAACATTTCAACTTTCGGGTAGAGATTACAGGACCCTCTTAGATTTTGGCCTTAAGGGGATATTCAAAAAATTGTACATCGTAAACGGTAGAGCAAACTAGTGTCTAATGTTACTGCTTCTGAGAACTTTTGCATACTGAACTTTACACACAAGCAAGTTCACGTTTTATTTGCCAGGTCGTATTTCCTATATAGCATTCAATCAAAGGAACAATTGCAAAAGATAGGCCTACTACCGTAATTTGCATTGTAAACCTGATATGATGACTCTCTGGTGGCCATCAATTATCGAAAGTAACTAGAATTCTTGTCATGAAACGCTCATATACTACGGAAGATCATGCTCTGAGAAGTGTTTAACAAAACTGATTGTAATAAAAGTATTTTTACTGAAAAGTCGGTAGCTTTACAACACGCCTTTCAAATTATAAAAGGTAAGATCATGTGAAGAACAGGAGGCTCAAGTTGGATTAATAATACAACCTGGATTAGGATATTCTGAAGCTCTAGTGATGAAAATACTACAGTGAGGGATAGAAACCGTGTCTTGATTTTTATTTTGAAAGCTTTGTCCTTTTCCAATCTCTCTATGACTCGCTCACTTAGGTTTTGAGGAGGGGCTAGTTGTCACAGGGGCTAATTGTCACCACCGCTTTCTGATTTAAAGCTTACACTGAATCCTGCTGCTTACGATGCCACTGTTTCCTTGCAAGAATATCTTTGGATTATGTTCCTTAGTGCGGCCATAATCGACTTCTATAAATGGCAATCAACATTAATCGCCCAAAAGAATAAAGGAATATATTCGAAAGTAATGTGACTGTAACTTAACCACAAAATTAAGCGAGTTGCTAGTTTTTACTAAGTAAGTGTTATGTTGCTTGTAATAAGTGATTGCACTTTAGAAGGTGTCAATATTTTTCTCAAGTTCAAAATTTTCTATACATGTCTATACGGGGTAGGATGCCAGAAGGAGTTTTCAGTTTCCTTATTGTTGAATCGCGTTGGTTTACACTAAGTGAGGCCAAGAATTATGCAGTTTAGTGAATATTTAATACCCTCGATTTAAATCTTTCTTCATTTTGGCAACGTAATTTTACAGTAATATTCAAAGGCCTTATGGTGGGGTTTGACGGTGCAATCGTAACAAAGCCAGTGCCTAAAACTGGATTTTAAGACGATCACATCTTCTGATATCCCATAGGTAGAAACTGCAACTCGAGATTTTCACAAGTTTCCTTTCTACTTGCAGAAGGATCAAGGGGTCGTAGACCATTTGAAGAAAAATAATAGGAAAATAATATTTTCGCAAGGTTATGCAGCTGTATGCTGGGTGGAGAAAGTGGCATTGTGTATAAAATTCTTACGTTTCGTTTCAGGTCACTCAACATTCATAAGTCATATGACTATTAGCATGAAATGTTTATATCTTCTCTTACGACAATAAACAGAGGTTTGTTGCAAAGGTTTAGGTTCAAGACGTGTTTTAGGTAGACAGTAGAAGGTAGGACAGTCTTATCAAAATCTTTGAAGATGTAAGTTTTTAGGGAATGATACTGCAAAATGTACAGTATCGTTTAAGGTGCGTTAAACAGCAAGCGTTGCCTCAAAGGCTGTTTTGAACCATTTTTACTATTCCACCAATTTGAAAAAAAATTGTGTCAAATATCGGAAGTATTGGTAAATATTATAAGTCTCATTTGTCTCAGTTAAACAACTTGACAAAAATATGTTTAAATCATCACTTATGTATCTGGTACTGTTTTTATTTTGTGTTTGATTTTCTTGTGTAAAAATGTTAAAAAATTTAAAGCGATAACCCTCTATCACCACCAATTTAGTGCTAGATTACTACCAATTAGCATAAATACACCTTGAATGTATTAAAAATTTGGCTTTAGAAAATTCTACAAATAATTAGCCAAAATCATAATAAAAGTCTTGAGTTTGAACCGTTCGGAAATGTTTCACAAATACTGTCGATTTTTAATGAGGGTCACTATACCAGACCACAAGCAGCGATAAGCACCTTTTTGACCAAACATTGCTAGATAAAAGTTTAAAATGTCAGTTGTCGTAGGAATTTCGAAGTCATCCCATGACATGGGGTGACTCGATATAGTTCGCATGTTATCTATTCTTTGAAACTGGCTGGGTATAGAGTACTTTACCACTCATGACTGAGATGACAAGATAACCTAAGACCAACGTGTGTATATGACGGGCCATCGGATCCAAAAACAACGCTGAATAGCATTGACAGTTAAAATGGTATATAGCACTTGATCTCAGGAGTTAAATACATACTCATCGAAGAAAAAGCACTTACGTAGACGTTGCGAAAAAACCGAAACTGCACATAGATGGTAGGAAGGCCGATGTCAAAGTTTCTATTAATACGTCTAGCGGTACATCAGTGAAGCCATATTGTAAAAGTATTTATGAACAGCTTTTGACATCAAATCGTTCTATAAATAGTCTAACTCTATTGAAAGATAACCTGGGGCTTGCTCACGAAGATGCGATGTCTCTATGAAGTTGCTATTTCATCTTAAATCAGCAGCTATGTAAAACCTCTCGTACCATCGCTTACTTACTCCTTCTTATCATATCATGAAGCTACTTAGATTAACAGCTGCCCTTCATCCTTTTAACCTACTCTTAACAAGCGCTACGTCTAAGACTGTTTTCTCCTCTTTCGTTTCCTAACTCACGCCCACGAATTCTCGACTTTTTAAAAACAAACACTTAAATATCTAGTATACTTTCAATATTAACCAGAAAACTGTCTCCCATTCCTTGATGTTAAAATTAAGCGCTTCCAAGGTAAGTTTCTTACATCAAGTTATCCTCATCAATCTGTTTATCGTACAAAAGTATTCATAAGAAAAATGTAAATCTCAATTCTACCTTTTTTGCAAAGTGGCTATCCATCTCGTTCTATTGACTCATCCATATATAAATTTCTGTAAAAAGACTTCTCGTGTGTTAATCAAACCCACAGTACCCAAGCGGATGCTGACACTTTGTTTCCATTTCTTGCAAGTATCACAAACAGACAAACAAACGAACAAACAAACGAATAAACAAGAAAAATTATCACATCGGCCTTTTGTACCATCTATATGCCGTTTGCTTTTCGTTTTAAGCAAAATTTATACCGTTACTTTTCTTTCGAAAACCGTAACCCTAAACCCTGAGATCAAGTGTGACATACCAATTTAAGTGCCAATGCTGCTCGACATAGAGTACTAAAGTGATGACGTCACAAAAAACTTTCTTCGAGGATTCGCAATTTTAACTATATCACCGTGTTAACCTTGCCACCAAATGCCCGTATACCAAATATGCGCTCAAATCTCGTACCAGCTGCGAGAAACGGCTGTTTGAATTTGGAAAAGGCCTTAAGGAAACACTGTTAAAGTCGCTCAGTTCATAACATTATGAAATGGGTTCATTTAACAAGGTTTTGATAGGCACGATTTAAAGTTTGAAAGGGCGTATCTCATTGATTGCTTAAGCTATCATTTTCAAATTTGGACAGGTTATTTGTGTCAACAAGAAGTAAGCAATGAGTCCAAAATATTATCAAATTTCTGATATTCATTAAATCGTGACGTAACACTTTAGTACTCTATTGTATTTGGGTCTTAAGACCCGTCATCTACTCACTAAGACCACTATCTAAAACTGTGCCATTTTGGGTCCGACTTATCGCTATACTCAAGATCGTTCCCTAAACAAATATCCTTATACCAACATAACGCTTACTCACTGGAATTTTAATCGAAAACATAATTAAGTAAACAATGTACACACAGGTAGCGTTAATAAACAAAGCTAGTACACAAAATTGTTTTTTCAACCGTGCGATTTAAGCAAATCATCCGGAAATACTTAACCGCCTGTGATACAAAGGACTGACATCAATGACAAGAAATTTCTCAAGAAGTAAATACAAAATCAAAAGGCTTCTTGTGATATCTTCTATATCGTTTATTTATTCGTAATCATACGGTAGCCTAGGCTATTAATAATCATCTGACAACCGACATTCATTGCCAGGGAAATCATAGATTTTTGTCTAGTCCCCTACTGAGATAATTTTTCTCACTTCTTTGAGACAATATTCCTTTAATGTAAGAAAGATAATCCATGTTGGGAATATCAGTTAGGAATCTTTTATAGTTGACCTGTTGAACTACATGATGCACCTTGGGTCGTCTCATGCAGTATTACACTGTTAAGGTCTTATACTTTGAATTTAAGCATGATCTATGTAGTTTCAAATGCCATGAAAATGAAGCAAACTACTGTCCTTGATTCTGTTATGACACTTTGCTAATGTAATGAAATTGACATAATATAGAGTCGACGGATGCTACAGGATATCACTGCAATTACTATAGTACAATCATTACCGACAGTTTCCAGAAGTAAAAGATTTTGTAATTACTACATAGCTCAATAAATAACTCCCAAAAACCATCAAACGTTTGTCGATTAACACAAAACTATTTCGATTATAGTCTTTGACATCTTGTTTCTCTTCGTCAGCACTTTAATTTTTCTTTTCTAAATTAACATTTCAAATGCTCTTATTTTGGTGATATAAATTCTAAGGCTGGTTCTCTCCGATAAAAATACAGGAAATCAGGAGCTTCTGTCTTGACTCCATGACTTGATTTCAGATGGTGAACTCAGTTCTTTAATACGTTTTAAGGAAATGAAAAGTCATATTTAGCTTTAAACAAGGTACAGACGGTCATTAGCTAAACTGATCGTGACCTGAAACTCCTCCAAATCTTGTGGAAATCTTTTGGATATATTCCTGTTTAAAAGAGGTCTTTATGCGCCCAAGATAACCCAACCCTTACATTTAATATCTGCGGTGCCCCCATGTGTCCGGGCACTACCAGAACGGATCTTCGCCACTGTCCTTACCAAAGATTACATAACATAACTTTTCTGGGCGCTAGAGTCTTCCTTTTTATTAATTGTGTGTTTAACAGATCTTTTTTTCATTATCTCTTGTATCCAACACGATTTTCATTAGAATGCCAATAAATGTTTATGTTTCGACTTTCAGTACATAACCAAAATCGAAGAGAAATTCAAAACGAAAGCAGTCAGGCTAAAGTTGAGACTACTTAAGACTTTCAAGGGAATAGTTAATGACATTGAAGATAAACCACGAACCAACTAACAATGACTAAGTAGAGGTGAAATAAAATTGGAAAAAAACCCCTCGAAATAACGACCTATGTTTACAGCTTAAAACCCAAAAGAAACGAACTTCATCATTGTTTCACTGCAACTTTGAAGTTTCATTTACTGCTAGATTCATTCAGATCAGACCTTTTGCAAATCCTCAGCGACCTTTGGGTCATTAAAAGATAAGTAATCATGCACTTTCAGGCCTTCATTTTAGAGGTTGTGAGAGGCCTTAAAAATTAAGGGACTTCCGCCAAATTTTTACGCCAAAAGAATTTGTTTGGGACATTACACAGTTCAAATATTGTTTTCGTTCACATTCGTTTCTTTTAAATGACCAATCAGCGCTTTTCTTAATCTAAAGTTTGATCCATTTTATCGTTGCTTACCGTGTTTCTAACGTTGGTCTCTGATGAGTAGTCAAACGGATAACTTTGGGCAAACAAAATGAGTCGTTTATTTCATGGTTTATTTGGGTTAGGCACCACGAGCAATCTTGTCGAAATTTACCAGAGTACATAACGCTATTTCCTCTACTTCATTCGGCTGATCCCACTAAGGGGTCGTCACAGAGAGTCAACTCCCTCCATCTTTTCCTATCATATGAATCTTCCCCACTCACTCCTGCATTACTTGTATCTTCCCTGTTTGAGCCCATGTAATGTCTTTAGGTCTACTCCTCTTTCTGTTTCATGGCAATTCGATCCACAACACTTTCTTTCCTATATAGTCCTCGTCTCGACTTTGTACATGTTTATACCATCTCAGCCTCCCTTCCCTTATTTTGTCACCTATTCTTCGTATATGTGCTATCCCTCGGGTACATTCGTTTTCTATTCGGTCTTCTCTGGTCACTCCTAAGGCGGCACGTAGCATTTTAATTTCTGTCACTTCAAGTTTGTCTTCTAGATTCTTGGTCATTCCCATGGTCTCTAATCCATACATCAATGCTGGTCTCGCAGCAGTCTTATACACTTTTCCTCTTAGTTTAGATACTACTCTTTTATCACAGAGTACATAAGGCTACCAAAAACATAATTCAATTTTTGAAAAATCGTTTCCTTTGGGCGATTTTAACCCGGCTTATGGCAGGGCCATAACCATTGCAATCAATGAGTATCAATATGTCTCTATCTTTGAAGATTCTCAACATGACTGCTGTATTTATAAGCAGATTACGATTTCCACCTAGCATCTCACTTTTTATAATTCTGAACGATTATGTTGACATTTTTGCTACTTAAACAGTGGAAACCTATCACTTCATAGCAAGTAGCATATTAAGATGGCATTGTAGGGTACACTAAATTAGTACATACACTTCTTGCGGTGAATTGGCAATCGAAAACCATGGCATAGTGACTCATATCCAGGATGTTCTTTAGTAAGAAGATGACAAGAAAACAAAAGCTTTAATAACGATAAAAGTGGTCGCGCCATCAAATCAAAAGTGTGGTTTACATGATAGACCTAATAATTTCACAATTAACATCCGACATAGGGACCCTTCTTTCCTTTTTCTTTATTCTTTCAGTGTTTTCGCGGGTCTCTTTTCCAGAGAAAACCATAATCCTCCTTCTTAATCAGCTCCAGCCATTACGATAACACAATTATAAGGTTCTCATATGACGTTGTAAATAGAATTGCAAGACACTGTTAAGCACCGATTTGATAAAAATAATACAGAAAGAGCATCTTAATTACTTGCAAAGATTACGAAATGTGTCTTCAGTGTGCACAAACTGTACACTTGTTGCCATTTTGACAATGAATTTTAAAAATAAAACAAAAAATAAAAAAAAACCAACAAAAAACTGGAAACAAGAAAAACAAAGAAGAAGGAAAACAAAAAACATCAAAAAACCAAAGGAAACAAGAAAAACAAAAACCAGGAAAACCTAAACCAAGAAAAACAAATTCAGCAAAATCAAAACCCAACAAAACCAACAAAAAATACAAAAACAACAAAAAGAGAAACAAGAAAAACTAAAACAAAAAAACCCAAAAGTAAAGAGAAAGAAAACATCAAAACAGAAAACGAACACTATCTAATAATTCCTCCCTCTTTTCCGATTATGAAAATCGTAACAAATGATGTTTGTTTGTCAAGCCGAATTACTACCAACAAAGTCATCCCATTTCGCAAAATATAATCAGCATAAGTTGCGGCGTTATGGCCACAAGAAACCGGCACCAGCAAAAGCATTTATTATGTTCCCATCTATCTGTACTCGTCACGTAATCTAAGACGTCACGAAAGATGATTACTCAGTCAAGGTTTACTTTTAAAGCATAGTAAGCAAGCAGATAGCACAAACCATAGATACCAATCCCTTCAAATTTTCTTAAATTTTCAAAAACCGATGTACAGGTCTTGTGATATGTCAGGCTCAGTATTTTTTTTTCATTCTTTATAGGATCGTTCCCACTCTGATGACAATATAACATGTGTTTGTCACTCAGTCACACCCGCTTGGGCTTACAATGCTAGAGCTGTCCATCCTACTAAAGGCTGGCAACGTTGCACACCATTAATGTCAATTGCATAGGATTGGTGGCGCTCACAAACCTGGCCCTCTAAGAGAGGTGGGGCGGTTGGGATTTCCAAAATATCAAGGGGGAGGTCACAAATTTCATCTTTCTGTGGAAATAATCCTGCAAATGGTATCCGTTCAATTTTACATCATATTTGGTTACATAGATACAGAAATGTTAGAGTTGGATTAATTCAACTGAAAGTGGCATTGTATAGATTGTATAGTCTAAATTCCATCTGGGGCAAGTAATTGCCACCAAGCCATTGGTTTAAAGTCGTAAGAGAAGTTTGTTCATTCATTCATTGAACAATGGAGAACAATGAAGAACAAGAGATAGCCCAACAAAACAACTGAGTGGCGTCCAGGAGAAGGAAGCAGAGGTAAAGGAAGACCGAAAAGAAGATGGCGTGATGAGATTGAAGAGAATTTTGTTCACTAAGGCCAAAAGACACAATTTTTTCGCAGTTGTGAAGTTATAATTTATGGAAGGCATTTTTGAGGAATGTTCAACAAACATTCGTATGGACATACGGGCAAAGGTCATCCAATAGTCATCCCATAGCTCCTGCGATTTGGTTCCCGATGCATTATGATATACTTAAGTTAAAAATGTATATGCCGATAAGTATGTCAGGTGGGGCGGAATAAACTAGTGGATTCTCTCAAGGTGGCGGTGCCCCACCTTGCTCTCCTCACCTTCGTGAGCGATTGACGGTTATCCTCGCATTTATCCAACTCATTTTCGCAATTGCATTATTCTAGTCAATTTAGTGTTACATAAGTATGAAATCGGTACATTTATCAATAAAATTTCTTGCTGACTTCAGCAGCAAGCTGTTTGGTAGCGATTTTTGCATTTGCTATACTTGTTGCCTAGGTTACGACAGCCTTGCCGCTCACATGGCACCGCTAAGTCGATATAGGTAGCACATCTTCAACTACCTTCAAATGCACTATTTTTTCATTTCAAGACCATTTACCTTATGCATGCGCTTAAAAAAGTTGCATTACCTTTGAAACACTGTATATTAGTACACAGAAGTGTAATGTAGATACCCATTATTGTCAGATTAAATAACTGTACGCTTATATATGGTTAAAATATACATACACGTAAATCGGTACTTGTTGCCTATTCCCAAAGAATAAGCGGAGTACCACAAGTCCACACTACAAGAAAGAAATGATATCTATTAAAAAATGCAAGAAAAATGAAAAAGATAGTTTTTACCTAATCTTAAAACTCCTCAAGCTGAAAGAAGTATTTTAACTTTTGATTTTAGAGAAAAGATAATGAAAAATAATACATCGGCATTTCTCAATTTGCGAATCAAGAAGGGGCCTTGCCTCCTTCGGCTCCCCTTGCCTACATATCTGATTGACAACGTCTACCTGAGTACGATTGCTTTCATACCATCAGCACAGGAAGCTGTGTATTGTTCCAAGATGCGACATCATTTTTAAAAAAATGGGTAAAAGGGAAGATTGTTTTGTATCTTGATTCAGTTGCTAATTGTGTTCTGCCAGCAATTTTGCCGGTATGAAACCCAGCCCTTCCTGTCTCTGGTACGACAAAAAGGCTCACTCCTCTGCCAGCTCATTCCCCCGGGGTCAGATGTGATTAATTACAACCTTACTTCTTTGCCTACCTTTTAGTAGTTTTTCTTCTCTGTTATCGGTCAGAATTTGCTAACGTTATCATATAACATGTACATCGTAAATCGTATATCGTACATCGTGTATCGTATACCATGTATCGTTCAATTTAGCTTCCTGCTAAGAATACTTTCCGTCAACTTGGATGTTGCGGTACCACTTTCGAAAACATCTTTATTTCGCACATTAACCGGTGTTGAGATCTTAAATATTCGACGCAAAATACAGGGTTTTTTTGAGGAACAAATGGACTAAAACACATATACGTATAGGCAACTTACTAATATTAGGTCCGAGTTGATTTGTTAAAGGTACGGTTGAATCAATTGCATTGAGAAATAATAAAGTATGACTGATTATGCTTCTGATAAAGGCTCAGGCGCCCTTATTATGGATAGAGCAGATTATGTCTCGAAGATGGAGGAGCTGTTAAAACAGCCAGTCTAAATTCGAAAGAATTGTCGACGCTGAACATTACGAAAAGACATCGACAATAGAGCGCAAGTTACAGAGCAAATTATTAACTCTGAAGAATCGAAACAGATATCCGACAAGGTTACAACAAAATCAGACCTTCTAGGTACAAAGACCACACCTGTGTGGAGTAACAAAAACCCATAAACCAGGGGTGCCAATGAGACCGATTCTGCCAAGGGTAGGATACGTACCGCATAGCATAGCATAAACTTGCTAAATGGCTAGTATCATTATTGCAACCTGTTTTGAGCAATTTCTCCAACCACAGCGTTAAAATAATCTTACATTTGCGGCTATGGAGTGTGGGAATTCTTTTGAAAAGCAAGTAGTTTTATGCTCTTTCGATGTAACAAATTTAATTTACTAATGTTCCGATAGATCAGATCATTGATATTTGTATGAAACAACTGTATCATGGTGCGTTACCTAAGCCCATAATAACGGAGGTTGTATTTCGCGAATCGTTGCTTGTAGCTACTAAGGGAGTTCAGTTCTGCTTTTATGGCATAATGTAAAGGTAAACTGATGGATTAGCTACGGGCTCCCCCTTAAAACCTATTTCAGCTAACATATTTTTCGGATATGACGAAAGATCTTTATTTAACAATACGGATATTAGCCCACTATTTTACGCACGTTACATGGGCGACACATTAGCAATTTTTAACAATATTGAGCAGTTTTTCGAGTTTTAAGATATTATAAATAGCCTATATCAATCAAACGATCCTAAAAATCATACCATCGAGTTTGAAAAGGAAGGTACACTCCGTTTTCTCGATGTCCTCGTCAGCAAATGCGACTCAGAACTTTTGACTTCAGTTTATGGCAAACCTACCTTTAGTAGTTTATATACTAGATGGGTTTCGTTTTGTCCTTCACGTTATAAGATAAATCATATATACGCTTTAACTCATTAAATTATGAGGATTTGGTCTCCTCAGAATCTTACCCAAGAACTCATCGTGTTACGTGACATTCCTTAAGAAAATTCACCAACAAACTCAAATCCAAGAGAAGTACTCGTGTACTTGGACCGGGAAAGTCCCCAGTTTATCTCCGCCTTCCATGGAATGGTAGGGATTCGGTCCAATATGGTAACTCTCTTAAAGTAAGTTAGCCTGTTACGTTGTTTGGATCGAGGCCTCTAACCAACTACCCATCCAACATGCAAATGTCGTATACGAGTTAAAATATAGGAGCGATGCCAGATACGTGGGTAGAACATCGTTAAGACTTATCGAGAGGACAGAACAGCATGTTCCTTTATGACCTAAGACATTGCAAACAACAAAGAGGTTCAACTGTACCCTTGATGGCGATCCCTTTCTACAGGCAGATCAGTCCTGCTATTGGCACCCATTTGTTTGAAAACCCGGAATGCGCCGATAAGGATTTAAACACTATCTTAAGGATTTTATTTAAGGCAAGATCTTCTTAGCATCTTAGGGTTCTTGATAAAGTGACTATTAAACTGCCGAGGCCTTCTTTATGCAGTCAGAAAGGATTTGTTTTTAAAACGAGGCTATATCGGTCTGTATTGTAGTTTTGGGGAACTTATATTTAAAATATTTTTGTACAAAGTATCTTTATTATCAACAAGTTTACTTTAATTTCTATAGCATGACAATTCTATTCAATCACATTCCGCTTTATACTATAAATTCTCATCCTCGTTTTAAAATCTTTGCTGTAGTATATAAGATTTCTCCTTTCTTGTAAGTATGTTAGTGAATGATCTTGAAAAGATCCGACCGTATAGCTTCGATCGAAAAATGATTCTACAATGTGTCGCTTCTTATCGTATATTTTCAAGTTTTGTGCCACCAAGACTACGTTATAATTACGCCTTCAGTATTTGACACGATCTTGAAACAGTCCCTGACGCGACAATGAATTGTCTCTGGTGCCATCATTATCAGCATTTAACTTTCAAACCAAGTATATCAGGAAATTAAAACAAATGGGATGCCCTCCTTGGCTAATGAAATGTGGCGTTAGCTATCACCCCGCAATAACACGCTTAAATACAAAAACTAATTATTACTTAGGATGAGTTTATCTTCGTTAAAGGTATAGTGGAACCATATTAAACTTGGATTTTTATAGAATTAAGATTGACTAATAACGCAACAGTCTCTGACGAGTCAATTCATTGTCCTTTGGTGCCATCGTTGCAAGTATTTTTACATTTTATGCATATTCATAGAAAGCAAGAAAAGTTTCAGGTCATACAAGCGACGCAAAGCTATAGCAGAGAGAATTTTCGCTTTCAAACCAGGTAAATAAGGGAATTTAAACCACAATAGCAAAAATCATGTACTTTACGATGTAATACTAGCAATGACAATATACATCCTGCCTACTGGGAAGTGAGGTTAGCTATCACTCTGAAATATCACCTTTAAATATAAGCACTAGT
>JAAAKM020003448.1:0-12485 GCA_010016025.2 Alatinidae sp. Z8VKAUB7J3 | reverse complement strand
TCTCGCGGATTATGGAAAGCATCTGTCATCAATAAGAACAGATACTACATCCATTCCTTGCCAAAAGGCCGAGAAGCAAATAGGATCATTTACCAATATACCTACTACTTCGGGGTCGTATTGTACCATCATCTTGCAATTTGTGCCCCAAACATCCTCCCTCAGGTCTAAATCTGCGACTTTGCCTGCATCTGCTTTCAACACAAGACAATGATCCTCTTTCATACTGCCCGTCTTTTGACGTAATGGATTACTAAGAAACATGAAGAATAGCAACATTTGTTAATTCACTTCTTACCTCTGTGTCCGCGAGGTCATATTGTGACATCGTCTTGTCGTCCTTATCAGAAATGTCTTGGCTGGGATTTGAAGTTGAGATCTTTTTTATGTCTTGTTTGAGTGTAAGATTGGAGGAATGCTTTTCTTTCGTACTGTCCCTCTGCTGATGTAATGGATTATTAAGAAACAGATCATAGATATCACAAGAGAAAGGTTTCAGCCTTGGCTTGTCGCTTTGGGCCCCATCTGCTCTTTCTGATGCCTTCTCATTACCCGACTTCTTATCTCTGTGCACACCTTGCGATGCTTCTTTGCTAAATTTATCATCTTTGACACAGGATAAGGCATGCCCTGTAATAAGGGAGCGAAAGTAATCTTGAGGCAAAGTGTCTTTATCATTGCGTTCAGCTTCAGAAAGTTTTGATGTTGACTTTGTAGAAAGGTCTCGATTTCCAACATTTCTGGAAGTGTACAAGTGCCGATAGTTCTCTTCAGACAAATCTACATACTTGGGACATCTGTGCTGCTCTTGAGGGCTTTTTGCTGCTTTTGTCCCTTGGAAACTTTCTGAGCCTCCCACTACATTCTGACTGATATTTTGTGGGCTATAGCCAGGAGATGATGTATTATCCAATACTTCCCGGAGCAAGTAGGTTTTGTTACACGGTGAACATCCCTCTCCAATGCGACGGGAAGGCGATTCCATTAAATCTTGATATGCAACACGAGGACCCGAAATTATGGAAAGTGCGCTCTTCTCACTTGTTTGACTTCCAGACTGCAGTTTCTTTTGAAAGAATTCTTGACCCTGTATCAAGTCACTGGGGCTTGAAAGCAAAGGTTTTGTCCTTTGTATTTGAGGAGACGATGCCCCTTCTGAAAGAAAGGAATTAAGAATTTTTCCGTACTCGCGTCCTTCATCGTGTATAAGTTCGTCTGAAGTGAGTAGCATAGTATCAAATCTGTGTTTTGGATAATTAGAGAAGATTTTCGACTGAAAAGGTTGAGAGAATACGTTGATATCATCAACATTAATGTCTATACTGTTTGCCAACGTGGCATCAGCCTGGGATCTCGTACTGTTCAAAGAGACTTTCATTTTTGAGGCGCTAATCTCTTTAATTTGCGATTGGAGGTTTTTATCATTTCTGCTTGTACCACTTTTGTCGTCGTTATATCTACTATTGCACGTCGGAGTATCTGAAGACAATAAGAATCTTTCCTCTTTTTCATAGTAAGAGTTTAGTTTCGCTGGGTACGATTTGCAGACGCTCCCATATCCTCTAACGTGATTGTAAACAGATGTCAGTTCTTTCCCTAAGTGTTTTTTGGGCTGACTCAATGCGATCTGGGTCTGGATCTCATCGTTTTCGGACGCTGCCCCATACTTCGATACTTGGATGGTGCTTTCATAAGTGGACGTGTGATGCTTCTGGGACGAGGGCTCGTTTTTGGATTCTGCTTTCTTCAACTTGCTAACATAAGAGCTTGGGCCTGCGTTTTCTTTCCTTGGCGAATCCAAATGTATGCGCGATGTTCCCTTGTTTGGAGAACTCGGCCCTAGATCCATGTTGTGGGTGAATCTGCCTGGAGTTGATACATCCAAATTGATGTGTACAGGTTTGCGTGGACCACTTTCTACAGGTTTATCTATAAAAGAGTTGAAAAAGTACACTATTATTATCAATGGTCCCGGACGCCCAAGAAAAATATGGGAGGAAACCATTCCAGGGGACCTTAGGACGTCGGGGATGCTAAATGACAATTCACTTGATCGTGACAGTTAGGGGGCGGGGGAGAGAACCGCATATCGTCAAAGCACGTCCTACTCCTGGTGCTGAAAGCTGAGACGTTAAAATCGGATACTGACGGATGATGGATGATAATGGTTTTCATCATCATCATCATCATCATCATCATCATCATCATCATCATCATTATCATCACAATCGTCATCAGACAACCAAATTTATGATCAGCATTCTCCACGAGTCTCTGTTCTTCATCGACTTCTGGAGATCGGGTATAGGAAGGCCTGTGTCTTTCTGGAGCAGGGTAGCATAGTCCAGCGTAGGTCGGCCGGCATTTCGGTAACCAAGGCGCGGTTCCCACAGCACAGTGAGCGTTGCATATTCTGCACTTCTAAAGCAGTGTCCTGCGAGGCATAGCCGGCGCACTCTAATGGTATCGGAAACTTTGGGTAGGCTTCCGTATGTTTTTAGTAAGCAGCAAACTCTATGAACATTCGGTAGATTGACTGAAAGGTTACACCGAAAGGGCCCGAGAATTGGAACTTTGATTTACCATATCAGAGCCCTATTGATTGAAACGTCTGTGTTGATTGTTCTCATTTTAAAACATTAAGTATCTACAATACACAATTCCTTTTGAGTGCACTTGCGCAGCTTGGAATTTTCGGTGCAAGGGAGGTTTTGTAAAATCAGGGCACATCAACGGACATATCTTAGTCGTTCCAGGAAACACTTTTAATTTGCAGATCTTTTGTGCCAAGCCTTTATCTGCTTCCTTCTCTGACCCCCCTCCCCCCTAAAATGCACAAGAGATCAACATGAAGGGGGAGGGGACAACACATAGTACACATACTATTCAAATAGCCAACGCTGATTCAAACTTTTCTCCCGCGCATTGTATCTGTAACAGACAGACAGACCATCACAAATTGTGCAAAAATCAATCAAACAGAAAGTACTTAAAGAGTACAGGCTGTACCTCCAAACGCCCAAAGTTTTAACTCCCCCTTCCGCTATTGTTTCTTCTCATACATTAGCTCCCAGGCCTCTAATTTCATACGTTTTCAAGATGATGTAACTTTGAGATTAGCTTTAGACCGTAAAACCCAGTGTATACACCCATGGCCCAATTATAGGTTTCAACATACTTTTTGGTTGGCTTATACAAAAGGGATTATACAGGGGTTCATTATGGATGAAGAAATACAACATTGAAGACCTGATGGGCTTAATATGGATGTAAATAGTTGTAAGTAGATAATTAAATACCCACTTATGGTAGTCTTGTTAAAATCCCAACCCTCATTCTAAATCAATTGCATCAGGAACTATACTATACATTTATGACATCAAAACAAAGGGTGTGCTTCATTGGCTTCAAACAACAGAGTCTATTGTCTTTTTGCCTAAAAGGAGTTGGGAGGGCCCCCCTAAAGGGGTGGGGGCGACTAAAATTTGCTGGGTTTTCCCAACATTATGAATGTAAGGTCCCCTTTTAAAGTATACTTGCCCCCTCCTGAACCATATAATCTACACAGTTTTCATGGTAATACAATAATCATAAAAATCAGCTGAGGTGACAATTAAGAGAAAATTGGTCACATACAAGAAGCACTTGTACAGAATTAGCAAGAAATGGGCTGGTGTTTAACATGGTAGCCATGGTTAGTTGGTACCCCTAGAGGTGCACCCAAGGGCACATGAACACAAGGAAGTGGCATTCAAATTCCATTTAAAGTGGTCTTAAGAAATACAAAGGTTCTGTTAGAAAAGAATTTGAAATTGTGTTATTAGTAACACAGAAGACTCTTGTTTGCACTTGAGGTTATTTTAGACATTGATAAGCCCATGGGCTTTTTATATATGGGGGCTTATACATGGGGGCTTCTCAATAGATGCAATTTTTCAGCAGAACTCTGATGGGCTTATACATGGGGGTGTATACATGGGGAGTTTATAAATGGGGTTTGCATTTATAGCTGATTTGATCTGAATATAATTGAAAAACATTATCACAAGGCATATATGTTTTTTTTGAATAGAACTATAGAAAAATTGAAAAGTATGTCTCCACCTGGGGTCAAACCCCATGACCCACGCTTTCGTGGAGTGCGCTCTACCAAATAAGCTAGGTGACATCCAATGTAACACACTTTTATTTCTCAATGACATGTTTTTTTATATTTCCTGTCTTCAGGGGCTCCAAATATTTTTATCACAAGTGAGAAAATCTAAAAATTATCAGATGGGAAATTTTAGTAAGCATTTTTGAATATTTTGCTTACCATCAACTTGCCGCTTGCATCGATCATGTGTCTTCAAGATGGTCTGAAGGGAAATAAGATCTTGGCTGAGCTTTAGACTCTTTTCACTGCTTTCACCATTAAGGCCAATTGGATGACTTCTCTTAACCTTCCGCTCTTGACGTTTCTTCTCAAAGAATTCTTGTTGCAGCCTCTTTTCTTGCTTTACCTTTACTCTACTTCTGTGAGGAAATAAAGCATTGCAAGACATGACATGTTGGAAACCTTTATTGCCATCTCTGGAATGTTTTACTAGTGAGACAAATATGGCCAGAAATAGTAATTACCACACAGCTACCAACATCTACAACATATGGATCCTGGATTTTGTGTAGAAAGGGTTTGGCCCATTATTGGCTGGAAAAGCCTGTTTTTGATATATGCAAACCCTAATGAGGTCTGAGCACTCTCCCAGAAACAATTGAAATCATTATGTTCCAAAATACATTTGCTATGCATTTGGGAGCACTGAAAGACCACACAATTGAAACAAATTTTCAAATATTGGTTTAAAATTAGGGATGGTCAAAGAAGATGGGGGTTTGGGCCCCTCAGACTCTTCCCCTGAAAAAACATGATCAACTGATAAACAAACATTAATAAAGTTTGAATCTCAAGCCAGTGGCGCATGCAGCATTTTCTGAAGGAGTCATGTTTGCTCTAAAAGATCCCTAGTCAGCCCTCCATTCCTCTCTGTGTATTGGATGTAATATTGACGTACTATGAACACTTAATCTTGATGCACAGTTAAAAGAATAGAGGGAGGGTTGGTTAAATGCTGTGTATGCCAACTTGCTTTAAAATTGTGAAATTTACTTTGAACGTCTAGGGTTTGGGGGGAGGGGGTCATGATAATATGACTCCCCTGTTATGCCGCTGATCCAAGGATACAAACATGAACCAGTAGTCTTTGAAACACAATGCACGCCTTCTTCATAATTCAAACTTTCCCTAGTTGTGCTGTTCTTCACGTTTTACACCCCATCTCCCCCACCTTGGGGCCAGGGGTAACCCAAATTTTGGAAAGTGTTTAAAAGCAAGAATGGATTCATGAACCAACACTCCTACTAATTCATTCTCTTGAAAGACACTGAATATTTTTCAGTTTGCTTATTTAACTGAAAAATAGGGCCACTAAAAGAACTAAAAACAATTAAAGCATTTCTTGTTTCATGTTCAATTTATTTGTACTCTAGCTGCAAAATATACTTTGCAGTAATATTTTGTGTTTAAATTTAAATCAAATCATTTGAATCAATAATTTTGATATATAGCAGAGGGAGCAAGGACCACAGGAAAATGCTTCTTCGGAGGGTCTCATCTAAATCTTTTCTTGAACTTTTTTATTCCTTTCGCAGCATCCCTTTTAGGTTTATGCAAAAACCCATTAAAATCTATATTGCACTCTCTTCATTTTAAACTTCCTCTATGCCAAACATCTCTCCAATTCAAACTAATTTCTCGGTCCTTTTGATATTTTCGGCTCAATATATACCTTAATCTTGCTCTCCCTTGATCTCTTACTGTCTACCAGTCTCTCAATCAAAGACCCCTGATGAGCAGTGGGCCCGACATGGAAACTACCCTAAGTTAATAGAAAAACCACCAAACAGGCTAACTAATAAATAAAGGGCAGCTGGGGCGTCCAAGGGTAACGCCCCTTAATTTAGCCTACCGGGCAAAGAAGCAAGCCACGAGGTAGGCACAACCGCTCAGAAGGACCGCCTCTCGCGGATTATGGAAAGAATCTGTCATCAATGAGGACATATATTAAAGATACTTGCCAAAAGGCTGTCTCTCCCTCTCTGTTCGTATCTCGAACTGATTCTCTAGTCTCTTAAGGAGTTCGAAATATAGAGAGCTGAATGTAGGCTTACGGGCGCTAAGACAGTATCGGACCCCCTTATTGTTTCCTCTCATTCGATGATTTTAAAAATTGTGAGTCAGGCTGAGGATGTAAAAGTAAGTGGAAATGCAACGCTTGTGAAATAATTAAATTATTAGATTAAATCATTTTAATTGAAATGGACCTGAAAACTCAGGCAAAACTCATTTTGTTGACCCACATACGTTATACAGGAGTTTGTACAAAACGAGTGGAAGTTATGTGGCAAAGAAGTAAAGCCAAAATGAAATCCATGCCTATTTTCAATACTGGCCACAAGTTGTTGGCATATACCAGGTACTCCAGTGATACTATATTGTAATTGTGCTCATTGATTGCAGGTTATTTAAAACCAAAACAATAGGGAGTCCGATACTCTATCAGCGCCGGCCTACGTACTTTGTGCTGCTAGAATAAATCTACACTGAAAATATTTTATCCCTGCCTACATTTTGACAAAGCAGTTTACCTCACGTTTACAGTTTTAGTGCTAGTATTATCTCAGAGCCTAGGCCTTCGTCTATGCTGTTTTTTACACCATGTAAAATACACCTTAACAACAAATTCAAAAGGTACTACCATAATACAACAATGAACTAAACAGATGAAAATTAAACCTGGCTCTACGTACGACACATCTACGGTCTGATCTAGTGTTAAAGCAAATAAAACTACACCCCTTTTTACCTTTAACGAAGTTTAAACAGAGTCAGCTTTGGAACTTCTATTTATAAATTAATCACCACTACACGTAAACTTACCTAGCTCCTCCAACCCAGTTCATGACTTGGAACTCAATCAATCTACTCACTAGTTCAATAGTAGTATGGCCGGAATTTCGTCATTGTGGGCCTAATTACTTCCGACGATAACTTTTGAGTTTTAGGCCCTATCTCTTTTTTTACGAACCTAAACAGAGCAGCAGTTATTTCTGCTTCATTAATAAGGGAACTGAAATATCAGTTATCGTTCCTTCATAGGTACTTTAAATATTCTGATGAGAATTTCCTTCCGCCTTGAAATCTTTTCATTCTCGAGAAAATAAAAATGCTGAATTCGTCATCAAATGAAGTTTAATTTTCGCGCCCGCAAGTAGCCTCCTCATCAAATAGAGGGCATCAATTGTTACTGTTTCAAAATGGCAGGGATGCATTTTGTAGACTGTAACTTTTCAGCACTGGAAATTGGGAGAAATGAAAATGTTTACAAAAATTTATAACGGGCCTGATAGAAGGCTTTGGTAATCGTCTTTGAAAGCTTGGCTTCAGAAATACGAAAATATTCTAAGAGTTTTGGAAGGCTTGTCAGTGTATGATTTAGTTGCACTTCTGGGTTTCCCCAAAAGAACATCATCCCCTACCCACTTGTAAGCATAGTGTAACCGCTTCTGGTTTTTTTGACTTTGGGAACCAAAACACTGGATAAAGATGCATCCTACTGCAGTGACGATCTACTGTTAGGTTCACTCTCAGATAAAGAAATACAAAATGCCCTGGAGAGACAGCTAAAAAGCCTAAATCCCAGACCTACCAACCTTCATACATTTTGCATGATTTTCACACATTTTTCACGACCATGCATCACGCAGGCATGAAACTTCGGAGCTTATTTTCACGCATTTTAGGTAAAAGTTAGTAAATATATTTTAAATAAGGAAATGTCTTGTAGCAAGGTCAAAGCAAGTCACTCCAGAATACAATCAGGAGCATTCAAGTGCAACTGATAGCCTAACGAATACAGTGATAGTAGATATGGCCGACGTTTTATGGATGTTATTCCATCAGCCTTAAAAGGTTGACCCCTCTGCTGTCTGAGGTTTAGTATATCGTATCTCTTGAGAAACTCGCCAGTCGTCTCGGAAGTCCCACTAACGAAAAGTTCTTTATAAAGAAAAAGAAGAAAAGTAGAAGGCTGAAGAAAAAGAGGCAGGCATAGATAGCGGCGGGAAGACAACATCCCAGAGTGGATAGGCCTGACCCTGACTGAGGCGATGAGGAAAGCAGAAAACCGTTCCGATGGAAGAGAAGTGGTTGACAAATCATCAATGGTGCCCCTACGGTCGACCAGATTAAGGGATGAGCAAGAGTAAGTAAGAGTAAGTTGACGTACTCCTGGTTAAGAACCATAAGTTTAGAATATTGTCATGATAAAATCACATTTCATTAAAGTTCACATGATATTACATCGACACGCCAATTAGACAAGTCAACCCTCTCGACTTTTATCCTTTCCCTCAGACAATTCTAACGTTTTAAACTGTGGGCGATTTTTGTACTCCTCCTCCGTGGACTGAGACCCCTGCTGTGACGTCAACCCTAGCACACGACATCGAACATTCCTTTATCTCGGTGGTATTTGGCGTAGTGTAATGGGAACCACATTGAAGTTGCAACGATGAAAACAGTGTTCCATCCCTCGTGATCCTACATTTTTTAGCTTTTGATCCACTGTCATCCCTAACTCACTTCAGGGTCACCATTTGTTGTAATGGATGACAAACGTAGGGCCACCAAGGGATCGCACATCGTCCTTCATTGTTGCAACTCAAGTGTACTAGCCATTACCCCACGGCTTCATGGCACTGAAAATTTTGGGACGTCAGTTGTTTTGACTGACGTCACTAGACCCCCCCTGCCTTGCCTCCCCTCAAATAATTATAAACACAAGAAAACAGAAGGTCTGCAAAGAACATCACCATCTTTAAAGTTTGTTTACACAAATGAAGTTGTGACGTCATATTTTCGATGTTCTTTATGAAATGCGCCGCCTCTGATTGGCTGAAGTGAGGCCATTGTCATTCCCACTCTGCTGAGCAAGATGGATTCCATCAACAGCAGAAATTGTACTGAGATAAGAGACTGAAAGGCGAGCTTGTTTCGTTAAGGATAAGAGGCAGTATACAGCGCCACATTTTGAGAATATATGACAACAGCCCGTGGCAGGACTTCAGTATTGTTCTGCGACCGTTTTTATGCAGAAAGTTTACATTCCTTTGGTCATGGAGAACTCTGACTCCGTTAACATTCTTCGTCAGGATTCCGCAGACGAAGTTAAAAATAGGACACGCGATTCAGACAGTGAAACAACGCCAATCCTTGTTCAGGATGACCGTCAAGTCACTCCAACTGGAGATTCAAGATACGTCTATGCACTCACCTTCTTTGCTGCTCTTGGGGGTTTCTTATTTGGTTACGACACAGGCGTGATCTCCGGTGCTATGTTACTGCTAAAGAAAGTGTTTTCGCTGAACGCACTATGGCAGGAATTGATCGTGAGTGTTACAGTAGGTGGAGCTATCATTGGAGCTCTAGCAGGAGGGTGGTCTACTGATAAATTTGGAAGAAGACTTGTCTTAATATTTTCTTCAATAGTATTTACAGTAGGAGCTGCAGTAATGGCTGCAGCAAGCAGTAAAGAAGTGTTGCTGATAGGGAGAATTATTGTGGGGATTGGAATAGGTACGTATAGATGATCGTGATGTATTTATATATTTATTTGGCCATATAGAAGAAAATAGTTACAAAAAAAATTAAAATAATAAGTCAAAATTACAATTTTTAAGATATTAATTACAAAATCAAACAAAAATATTTAAGTCACTTTAAAGAATAAAATACAAAATATCAGTGATGAAAAACAAAGAAATTGTGTTCAATAAACCCCTACTGATAAAGTTGGCAGGGATAGCATTAAAAGGGCTCAAAAGACCTTGTTTTCATAATGGTCCCTTTATGGAGGTATTAACAAAGTGAGTGATTGAAGTCTCTTGAAAGAAGGGTCATGCATGATACAGTTCTATAACATTTCTTGCACGCATTGGTTGCGCCTGTTCTATCATGCGAGCTTTGCGAATTGGAGATCATATGACGATCGGACTTTCAGGGTGCAGCCTTAGACCCTTTTCCTTAGGTTAGAGGCCTGGAAGACCACTTGACAAATTACAGAAACAACCGATAATTTATGATAGCTCTAAAATGAAGTATACTTCCAGGGCTTGAAATGGTCTAAAATGAATGACACTTACAGGGCTTGAAATGGTCTAAAATGAATTCCACTTCCAGGGCTTGAAATGGTCTAAAATGAATGACAATTCTAGGGAATGAAATGACCCAAATTCAATGACACTTTCAGTGCTTGAAATGGTCTAAAATGAATTACACTTCCGGGGCTTGGAATGGTCTAAAATGAATGACAATTCTAGGGAATGAAATGACCTAAATTGAATGACAATTCTAGGGAATGAAATGACCCAAATTGAATGGCACTTCCAGGGCTTGAAATGGTCCAAATTGAATGACATTTCTGGGGCTTAAAATGGTCCAAATTGAGTGACACTTCAGGAATGAAATGATCTAAAATGAATGACACTTCAGGGCTTGAAATGACCTAACTGAAACATCCTACCGGGGCTTGAAATTGTATAAAATAGAGCAAACTTCCAGGGTTAAAATGGTACTATGACCACATAAATGAAGAAGTGTTCATTACAATGATGTAACTTCACTTGTGTTTACACAAACAAAATTATTTGTAGATGCATGTAAATATGTCATTATAGATAAAGCAGTTAAAGTACACATCTTAACCTCCAAGACTCTAAATTTTGTCATTATTATATTGAGCAGAAGGAGGCACATACCCTTCTAATTTTTTCTTGTATCTGGTTATTACTGTAAGTACATGTATATATACCAAATAGTTTCATAACAAAATGATACATGTATGCTGCATGTGTTAATTCCAATCTACTGAAGATTGTTTGCCAACAATCGTTGTCATTCTACTCAACTTTTGTTATCCATAAACACCCATAAATGGATAAAAAGCATTTGAATGGTGAAAATTGGCAAAGGCAGATTGTTATATTGTCACAGTTTACAATACTAGAAATCATGTGTTAGTAACATGATTTTTGTAGGAGCAGGATATTGTAAATTCCTTGTACTATCTCATTCAAAGTATAAAGGTCATTATATCTGAGATTGTTATAAGGACAGATAACATGGCATAGCTTCCTACTGGTTATATTCTTTGATAAACAAACAAAAAAATGAAACTGATTCTCTGTATACTTATTAGAGCCAAGGCTATATAGCAAATAGGCCAGAATCTAAAATTTTTTGACTGTTTAACAAAACAAGGTCAAAAGCACAATTTAAAATCTGCATTTAGATGAAGGAGGTAGGAGTTGCTCTTGTTTCATTATGAAGGTTGGTAAATGCAAGTTTGGAAGGTAGGGTTACACAGAGAAGAACTATGAACAGCTGATTAATATCAAACAAAGGTTTAAAAGTTGAATTGCTGCTTCTGTGCTAGTCAGTCTGTGAATGTTGTTGACTGTGATTTTTGTATAATTGTATATTATAATGATTAAAGTGATCATTAACTGTGGTCACACACAGTACAGTAAAACAGTTTTACCATTATCAAAAGTAACCTCAAAATTTCAGCAGGACTCAGCGGAATGCAGTGTTTCTGGTCACACTGAAAACCGACTCATCAAAGCATCTTGGCTGTGATGTTTCACACTTCCTTTGTGTTCACGGAAGAATGTTCTTAAAGGAATGTGATAATTGCTAGAATTCTGTCAAGGCCTGCTCTGTGATTGGCTCATTAAAGGTGTGGTTCTGAATATACTACTAACGCAAAATAGGGAACGGAATCCAAAGCTCCTTTATTCTTGTTGAAATTACTATGGAAATGCCCCATCATCAGATCTGAATTGTGATTAGCAGTCTCCAAAAATGTGTTTACCTTGATTGAAATCACTGTTTCAATTCCACAAACAAGAAGAATAAAAGTGTGTCAGCAACAGTCAGTGTTGAATTTATCAGACCTAGACATCACCTTTGAATATCAGAGTTTGTAATTCAGTTGTGGTTGGTTTCTCATGGTTGGTATGAGATTTTCAAGCTATATTTTGTATATATATGGGCATTTGGTGGCATGGTTAACACTTTGATTTAGCTATATTTGGGATTTGTTGAAAAAAAGATTTGTGAGGTCATCGCCTTAGTACTCTATACTGACACTGCAGCCATTATCACCCGTTATTGGTACTCTTGGGTGCCTAATAGATGGGGGGGGTGGAAAAATCCCCAAAACTTAATAAGCAGGGGGTTGGTGGAAAATGACCAAAAAACAAGTCAAGAACCAATGTTTAGAATCAACTGCAACTCCTTAAATGTAAGGTAATACAATACAAACAATAGTTAGTTATTCGAAGTCATGGCAGTCTACGTGGCTTTCAAGATTTTAAAAATTTTC
>JAAAKM020003447.1:1598-12488 GCA_010016025.2 Alatinidae sp. Z8VKAUB7J3 | reverse complement strand
TCGATCCCCGGTGGTGACATACTTTTCTATTTCTCTAGTGTTCTATTCAAAATTTGTATTGAGCACTCTGGTAACAAATGCCATATATCATATATAGCATACTGTTCTACGCTACAATAATACACATATATAATATACATATATATATACATATATATAATATACATATAATATATATATATATATATATATATATATCGTAAAACAAATATAGTTGCAATTGACACAAGCTGTGGCAGTGTTAAATACATAGAGATGTAGAGTTTCTCAAATAGATCATAAAGGCCAAGAGAACAAGGTTAATTTTACTACTCGAAGTTTCATGCTTATAAGTAAACACTTCCCAAAGACAAAAATTTCAATAGGATCGAAGTTAAAGTGACTTCAGCTGCATGGAAATATCCGATCACTCACTAACGGAGGGTATGTATCATACCGTACTAATATCATACGGAACTCAAGACAATAATCAGTTGCTAAATATAATTACCTAATTTGTGCCAGGTATCAGATCTATGTGATTCCGAGTACAAGTAATTAGGTACTACCTATTCACATTTAACCCTACCTTACCCGACGTATTTGAGGAACTGTATACCCAAGGAGGGGGGCAGTATCCGCCCCCTATTTCATCTCCGAAACGGCTTGACACAATTCCTTTATATTTAGCACTGATACACTCTAGGTATATACAGATCTGCACACCGACTTACAACTTTTTGTGTTTAAGCAAACGGTAAATGGGGATTCATACATTGCTCCAGAAATTTGGCAAATGTTCAGTGAGTGTTCAAAACAGACTGAAATATCCTCCGATTCAATGCGACAAAACCCTCATACATCAAAAAGCACATAATCCTGGTCGTTCAAACTTTCAGAACATCTGAGACATGCAAATTGGTTAATTCTACAAAAATTTCAAGAAATTTGACAGAGCAGGACAAAAGTTATTACAAAAAAACTATTAGGGGGCTGGAATCCGCCCCCGTCGGGTAGGGTAGGGTTAACTACCTAAATGTCCCAAATCATTGAAACATTTGTAGAAATATGTATCATGTACCAAAGTAAAGTCCCAGAAAATGTAGATAACCCTTACAAACGCAGTAGAATCCAAAGCACGGAGCTGATACAACTCAGACCGAATTTGAAGTTTCTTGGTGAAGTATGGCTGTCTTAGCCGAAACTGGACTCTTTTGGCAAACTGGAGACTGGTCCTAGTCCAAGCAAGGCAAATTTGGTTTTCAACTTCTTTCAGATTGTTGTGCTAAATGTAAACATTACATGGAACCAATGAAGGACTGGTAGTCTACATGATATCTAGAGAAAACAATCCTCCTCAAAGGCGGAACCCCCTAGTTACTTTAAAAACTCTTTAAAAGTTTTACTGATCAATTAATTAACCTCATTAAGGCACAAACCCGCCATCCCTTGATCATGAGTCCAGCGCCATACGCTTTTTGTCATGTTTTTATCTTGTGTTTCTTTAAAGAGAGTATTAAAGGAAAGATAAGGGAATTAGCTGTTCTAAGAGAGTAAATAACTAAATATGGGCCTTGAATATATGAAATATTATCCAAGATTCCTGCGACTACTTTCTTTTGTCTTTCAAATTGTAGCCTACATCTTTAATTAGCGATATCTAACTGATGTAACATAAATGGCGACAAAAAAATAGAACAGCAACAAAAATAAACGGAAACAAAACTTTTAGTTCATTTCCCTTCTTTGAGTTTTTCTCTAGTTTCCACTTACCAGTCCTCCAAATATTGCACAACCCACTTTCTTTCTATTATAGGGCCTTCAAAACCGAATTTTCAAAGTGGTGACAGCTACAGAACAAATTGCACTAAGCCAGGCTTCTTCTAAGATATTGTTTCCATTGTTTAAACCCGACATTTTTACAAGTAAAGTATAAGTTTTTGACAGTTTGAGTTATCTGCGCAGTTAATAGGAAACAGAAGGCTTTTTGTCAGCACTAGATTAGATACAAAGATATTTTTTACGTTTTCCAACCTGCTTCTATACAATGCGCGAGTTCGACATTTTAACTGTTTTTGAAAAAGGACGTTGAGCTGTATAATAAACAAACAACAGACCAAATTGACCATATTGTGGCTCGTTGGCAGGAAAACGTAATTAGATAAAATTTAGGAAGTTTACAAGATAGTTTCGTCGTGATGTATGAAGAGTGTTTCTGTGTTGTGGTAAAAGTATGCGAAGGGATATGCTTGGGAATTGCACATCTCCTTTCGCTCTACATCAAAGAAATACAACCCTACACTACCACAACGGACACACGACGGTTGAGAATTCAAACCAACGGTATTTTTAACTTGGTTGACTTTGTGGTTGCCTGCTGAGTAACCTCAGTAACTATCATTCTCCATTCTACTACCACCGAGTTTTCTATTGCAAATTATAAATAGAACTTTCAAGGTAAAGCTTTAAAAACATCTCAGAGCTTTTTCAACCATTTTAAGGTGTTCAGTTAGACTCATGTTGACCGCGATATCTCAACTCTAAATATAGGTACAAAGAGTTTGATATCATCTAGTATTATTCTAAAGCGGGGAGTTGAAATTCTGAAGACTTTTGAAAGTGGAAGAATCAGAGAAATGCATTATAAACTTGCTGTTACTTAATTTGTTTGACGTTAAGGTTGCATCAACAGCTTGTAACAGACAAAAGCATAGGAAATAGATTTGAAGTAACGGTCAAGAAGGGATATGAGTTTTTGTATCAAAACGGACACTGCAAATGTTGATATATAAGCAATCAACTGTCTTATTAATCCAAAATTTAAGAAATATACTGATATGTATTTTCTGTACCAAGAATTAATTGCCGAATGTGTCCCGTTTGTTTATCAAACATTTTGCAATTTTCATTACGACACAAAATCAATTATTCAGATAAACATCAATTTGAAGATACGGTCTGTTATGACTTTTCGTGGCTTGCAACGATTTTGTGCGGCTGAAAGCCTGTCAAAGTACTAACATTCGGAGATTATGTTCTGCTATCTCCTAAAACTCACATCCGTCATCCATGAAACAAAAACTGTCTAAACTTGATCTATGTGCTGATCATATTTCTTCTCTCTAATGTTGATGAAACGTTTGGTGTGATTACAAGACTCAAGATGGTTTTTGTTCAAGATCTGAATGCCCCCATATCCTAGCAACGCAGCATGAAGATTTAAAGTCAGCTGTTATTGAAGCATACTAACAGCTTCGACATATGGCTAAATCTTGTCCATCATTAAGGAGAAAACTTGAATTTATCATACCAAATAATTCTTCAGTCTTCACTTATAACAGGGTTTACGAAATATGATAACGGTCTATGCTATCTTCAAAGTTGTTAGGTAAAACTTAAACCAAAGGAGTAGGTAAATAATTAATAGCGAACGTTCTTGCGCAAGAAACATATTCATATACCTGCCTGTGACTACTTTCAGAATTTTGTACAGCAAAAACTAAGATTTAAGAATTATGGCAGATTCATATCCAAGACTCGACCATTTAAAAACAATATTTAATACCATTGCAACATGTCTTTAGTTTGACGGCCTTCTACATGTTTAGCCCAAATTTGCGTCTGCAATCAACAGTAAACAGAATCATTAGCTCTCTGTAATAAAACAACAAGAAAAATATTCATGTATAGTTACAAATGCTACATGGAAACATACCCACTACGGTAGCTTGATGACCGAGATTTGAGATCTGTCTTGCCACTGATTGTGCTTGAATTATTCCTCGCTCCATTTCAGTTGACGAGCAGCCATACATAACAATTATTTTCATAGTGGCAGTGAAGACAAAATGTTTTTCTGATGTGTGATGTATTCCCGAAATGTTCACCCCACATGCAGTCTAGTGGTAGCCGACCTTAGGCAGGTCATGGATGGAAGGGAATAACGATATCTTCGCAGTGAGATTCTCTTCGGTTCTGCTTTGTACCAATCCGGGATCCATTGTTACCCGATCAGCCAATCACAGCCCTTCCTTGCTTGATTTTTCTCTTCTGGTTAAATTTGATCTTCTCAGGTTCCACTTCAAGTGAGTGCATATAACTGGGGCTTTCATATCAAAGTCAGGCACGTAAATTCGCGCAGAGAGCTCTGGCACGCTCAAGCGGAAGGTAATTAATATATACTCTTATATGTATATGTGTAAGTGACAAGTCTGTGACAGGTAGATCTTTTCATTCATTTCAAACAATAATTTTGCCAGAGAAGCAGGTACATATGGGCAATAGTGTGCAGCTGTGTGATTTGCATGAACAGAAACAAAATCTTAAATCCTGGTTTCTCGTGTCCATCTGGGACAATGTTTTGATGTTACGCGACAGAGCATAAAGAACATATCATGTTTCTTACAAATATAACAGGTAGCTAAGTTTGATATATAACATTTTTATGTGTAGGCGGATATGGCAAGATTTGTATGAACACCTCAGTAAAACCGTAACTTTATGAAACGTTTTCATTGACAGCAAAGCTTACATTTTATAAAATCCTGACATCGGAGTCCAAAACACTTCTCCAGATGGTTTCTTAAATTGTAGCAAAGGGGGTTGGGGGCTTAAGCACCTCCCACAATTTTTACGAGTGTTGTTTTCCTCTGGCAAAGAGAACAAAGGAAACGATTAAAAGGGGAGGGGGAGGGGAGATGAGTGGGGAGGGAAAAGAGAGACCAAAATTGGAGCAGTCTGGGAATCTTGGTTTTATTTTGGTTTCAAAACGTAAGGCTTAAATCACATGCCTCCCAAAAAATGCGATATTTTTCTGAACACAATAGGATTACTAACGGATTTCTCTTGAAACACTTTATTACGGAATTTCCTGGTTTACCACTAGCCACAGCTCCCGGATTTCTAAATGCAAAATCATGGAGGGCTTGCCTTGGACTCAGACTACATCTCATGGAAGGGATGAAATCAAATAACAAAAGTCAGTGTTAGGGCAATGAATACTCGAGATATCTTTAATATGAACTATATAAAGCTCGAATTGAAGTATATTTATGAATATAATGAAAGTTTATCTAGGAATTCCCACACAATTTTCGTAAACTTTTAGGAATAAACAGGGGACAACGATGCGATATCATAATGACAAATTTTATTAACTTTCCTTGAAAGCCCTTTGATCAAATTTTACACATTCTTTATGATAGCAATGCGTTTTGTAATTCCACATAATACGTTCGGCGCAATATTGTATTCCGATAATTTTCTGATGCAAACCATCTTAATATAGCCTACGGTAATTGGATTGTCTCTATATTTAATTACCCTGATATAGTAATGTTGTGTTCACTTTTGTCAATTAATCTCGCTCTGTAACTTTCCTAAGAAAGAAAATGTAGTTTATACTCTTTTGATGTATTGTAGGGCACTTTAATTATTTGAAGAAAAGATTTTTAATTAAATACTAACTCAGAACATCAACTAATCTGTTCGAAGTAGAAAACCTTAAAATAAGCTCAGGACGATATATACCATTACTTGAGAGCTATGAAACACTGACTCGTTACTTTGACATCACAAATAGATGATTTCCAAAGACAAAAACAAAAGGGTTTAAAAGTCCTGAAAATGTTGAATGGTTGCTGCTTTTTCCTCTCTTTCAGCTGCTTAGATGATTATTTCTAGATCGTATCTGCACAATTCAGTATCGCGGCAAATATTTGATGGTAGAGCTTATCAGATAAGTTTAGAAAAAGATAGATTCAAGTGAAAAACACTGGTTTTCTTTCTCTAAATTTGCAGAGTGAGATCACCATAAATACACCAATAATTAATCGTTCTGTAAATCGACTTTTTTAAAAGAAATTGTCTGTTGTTCTTATTCAAAAGTAGTAAGTATATTTTTGTGCCTTTATATTCCGCAGCATTTTTATGGGTGTCTAATTAAATGAATACTGCAAATACGGATAATATTCGCTGCACACAATAGCGTAAAAAACATTGCTTTAATGTGTCATGCAAGTGATTGTGTAGTGACGTCAACAAATGACATCCCAAAATCCTACTTTTTAATAGTAATGCATCGTGGTGTAGTGGCAGTAGATCAGCTGCCACAGCAAAGGACAGGATTCGACTCCGTGTGGTCCTAAAAGTTTTACCATCTTAGAGTTTCTATCAAATGTCTTCTACAATCATGTGGAATGGTGACCCGGACTCAAAGCAAAAGGGTTCAGTTGTATGTTTTATAGACTCACTGCGCATATAGAATAGCCTACACAAAGTTCGAACAAACAATAACTAAACATACCACGAAGAACATAGAAATGAAGACAAGTAAAGTTTACACTGAAGCCAAAAAAAATCCACCATTTGTTAACCTCAGCAGGCCTCTTATTCTTCTGTTACACTTTCGGTGAAGTTTCCGTATGTGTGCCGTGCCGAAAAGGTAGGATGCGTGTATGGCCTTGTTCGTAGTGTCCCGAGACAGATGACGCATGCAGGACCCACGCACTATCTTTTAGACCGCAATTATAGAAGTATAGCGTTACGGTTTGAAAATTGCCATTAAGGTGATGTTTTCAGCTGTCATACCGTAAACGAGGAGATATTTATAGGTGCGCTAATTACTATTACAATGCTAGGTCATATGCAAGTAGTTCGTTGTAATTATATCTCACACACTGACGTCTTACTGTTTGTCATTACATCACTTATCGACGAGGAGGACGCCTTGAGGAATCGAGCGGAAAAGCGGGATGGAACAGCAAATCTGCCTCCTGTAATCCTGGATATTGCCGGACAGTTATCCACTTTTTTCAAATTCATGATCAGTTCATTAGACTGAATGCAAGGCTGTGATGCCATCTTTTGATCGAATATCGACTAGGTATTGTTGAGCGCACCAAGCGAGTGTTTGCTTGAGAGTTACGTTTAACCAAAAGAAACTTACATGAATTCAAAAGCAGTTGGCCCTTATTTAAACTTTTCAGGCTGTCGAGAAAGTCATAATTACCCCTTATCTATAACAGCCACTGCCTTGGTACTCCAGCTAGCTCATTAGAATGTAAAGAATACAAGACCTTATAAAGCCAGCGAGGTGCTCACGCGGGAGATAGCGGCGAGTGCCCCAGAAGCCAGATGAAAAGCAAAAGTTCCTATCGTTGCCGATAAATATTTTGTACTTTCGCCTCTTATAGCTCCTCTCCTGCTTCCGGGTCTAAGTACATACTGCCCTCGAAGGTACAAAATGACGTGATTCATCTTAACTTAAGTTGTTTAGATGCGTATCCAACGACCCGAAATGGAGGAAATGGAATCCTATGAACAAAGTACGATAAATGCTCTTACACGTTCGTTGTCTTTCTTTCTCATAAAACTTTTGAGGTGTCTTCTCTCTGAAAGTAGCCGGCAAATCTCTAGTTCGCTTTTCTTGATAGTACCATCATTAAAGATTAACTGCACAGAATTCTAATTGGTGTATACTTCGTAGATAAAGGTCTCGCACGCTAGAGATTAGCTGCTCATAATTAGTGAATATTTATTGTTGAGTGTCTGAGGCAGTGTCTGGGTACCATGTAACCACTAGCAACCCTGGTTCAAAATGAGACTTTCAGATTTTGCCATGGTACATTTGCCCTTGTGCATGACTAGTCAATTAGAAGAGCCACTTTCATTGCAAGATACTGTGACGACACAGATTTTCTCTTTCATCGTTTTTCATAGGTTACACCACTATTTCGACTAGGGGATGGGGGACAAAAGGTAAATCACCATAACAAAACAGCCTGAATTAACCAAGAACATCCATAAGAGGGATGCAGTTATTTAGGTTTTGCTCATGCACGGCCCGCTATAGCATGGGAACGTTATAGGGAAGGAAAAGGGAGGGGTCTATGATGTTATCCGTTTCCTTCATCTTTAAGTGGGGCCTCACCTTACCCCACCTCTACTACCACCCTCGGGTAGCCTTTATCCCCATTCATTTTAGAATGAGGTAGTATTAAGAAAAATATCTCTACTCACATCGAACTAAATGTTTACAGTTCAAGTCTTGGTTGTAACGTGTATCTTCTTCCTAAAGTTTTACATACTCATAGGCTCCAAAAGGCTAAGGCCTAGAGTCTGGTATCTCAAGACGTCTGAAGATTAACAAGTTTCTTTATAACTTCGACAGCTTTTCCTAAATTGTAGCCAGCCTCTTAACATGGGCGCACGGCCAAAGAGGCTGAGGGAAGCTGCAGCCCCCCCAGTTTGTTCAAATGTTATATTTTTTCGGGCAAAGGCAAAACAATTTTCATTGCCGTAGCATTAAGGAAGTTTTTTCCAATTCAAAGTGGCGGTAGTTTACCCTATCCCCCTTAGATTCAACCGACTAAAGAACCGTCAATTCACGTCCCAATAATTTTTGGGCAAAGAAGTATTTTTTTCGGAAAACTAATCCACAGCCCGCCCACCCCCCACTCCCCAATATTTTTCGTCCGTTGCGCCCATGCCTCTTAACACAACTTGAAGAGTCTCAAAATGAGTTTTTTTCCAATTAATTTCAATAAGAAAAAGAACTAAATCACTCTATCAAATTCTTTTTCAAGAGTATCTTGATATTTCACAAGGAGCCATCAGCTACATATGTGTATATCTATTGTATAAATATGGACTTTAGGAATTGTTAAAGAACTATATATTTCAAACAATTGATGCGAAGTATTTCTTTCCCATTTTCTAAAGGCAAGACAATTCCAAAACCCCTAGGTGAACTGGGGCGGAGGCCACATGAGAAACGTGCGGAATTTGTTGTTTGGAACCATGACTTTATTTGAAAAATTCATGAAGAGCCTGTTTCATTAAAAATGGGAAGGGTGACTTCAAACTCGTTCTTATTATCATTTTACTCGCAACTTTGCAGCGAGCTGCGTTTTCATGGTAGTTCAGGTCACTTTAAAGGCATGTGGTCCAAAGCGTTACGACTGCCGTACGTATTGACCGTAGTACGGTTTGTAATTTTATGTTTTAAGTTTACAAATTTGTCACCATACCACTCGGCTTTAGGGAAACAATGATGAGAATAAACGATCCTCCTTTGTAATGCCAAAGACAACCTTGTGTTATGATAAAGTCTATATTTTCCCGCATTCTATAAAACCAACTACATACTTTTTTCGTCTCTCTCATATTTTGAAATGACCTTCTACCCTCCCTGTTTTACCTACTCATATTTTAAAGTATGAAGTATATTAATTTCACTATAATCTCCTAATTCTAAAATGTTGACTTCTTACGGATTATTTTGTAGATGTAGATGACAGATTAAAATATATTTCTTCCTTTATATCTATTATATTTGTTTATCTTTCATTTTTTTATTCACATATACACCTCTGCCCCCCTCCCACCCAGGGGATGCAGGTGACTTTCTCACACCAGGTTATCTTAACTATCAGCCTCTATCCTCTTTAGGTTTGATATTATTATTTATTAACATCAGAGAATGACAGAACATGCTAAATTCTCCTTGATTCTTAAACAACATTTTTGTCCCATTAAAGTTTCATTTCGTCTTCACATTTTAAATGAGAGAAAACTAATATCTTTTATATTATTATCTGGGGATTTGAAGTATTAAAAGGGACTTGATTGTGCTGTAAGGTGACCAGATTTGACATTTGGAAATTGACAATGAAAACGATAAACATTGTAGACATGGGAGTCCCTTGTGAGCGAAACAAGATTTAAAAGGGAAGAATGAAAAATTTTGAAAGTATCGACAAGTTACTTACAAATTACGAAAAAGAAAACACATACCGAAAGAGATTCCAATATTAATAGGATTTTAATGAAGTATAATTTAGACAACTGACACTAAATATATGAAGAAATGATGGACGAGAAATTACTTGGAAAAGAATGTAATGATTTGCAAGCAATTGTTCCATCGGAAAACAAAACCATAATATTAAAGTCTGTTACAGGACTGATGGAGAGATTTCCTACATAGCTACAAGACAATCTTAGCTATAAGTATCTTAAATAATAGCAGAATTGACAGCAAATTTGGTTGAATTACCAATAGCAGAAATAACAATAATATTTTGACAAATAGGAGTGAGTGTTTATAACAATGTTATTAGAAGCTGCATGGTGTGCAACGTGATATGCAGATTTATCATTGAGCTACATTGACATGCTACCGTGTGACGCTAACATGACAACCTGTGATGAGTAAAGTTAATTGTAACAGACATGCAGAGTAAAAGAAAGTGAAAACGTATCCAAAGTAAGTAATAAGGCACCTACAGAGTTCATTCACGGTGGATTTTAAGGTGAAGTTGAAAACGGAATGTAACTTGCAATAAGATTCTGAATAAATTAATGTGAACAAGCTAGACAATAGTGACAATGGAAATGGGTTTTGAGATAAAGTAGCTGTAGCTTTTGACTTCTGTTAAAATGGAACTGATTCTGGGGAAGTCTGTACAAATAACAAAAATCTACAACAATGGAATACATAAGAAACGTTTCAGTGAAGTGTGCAAACAATCCTCTGTCTCTTTATGACAACAAAAACCATGATACAAGCTGTGCAAAGACGAGAAGCTAGGGAAGTTTATCCAAAAACCTTGTCATAAGAGGATCAGGAAAACTGTTGAGGAATGGTGTGTATAAAAGTATCAGCCAGGAGAGAAGAACAGTTACTCTTGTTCACTACAACGTAGGCGACTGTTGCAACGAGTGACAAAGTTATTGCTACGACTTTCCACGTTAATTGTTGCAAAGTGTCATATGTTTCCTATCTCCTCCAACCATGCAATGTGATGTAATTTTGATTACACATTCTGTTACTTGATGTAATTTTGATTACACATTCTGTTACTTGATGTAATTTTGATTACACATTCTGTTACTTGATGTAATTTTGAT
>JAAAKM020003446.1:0-12490 GCA_010016025.2 Alatinidae sp. Z8VKAUB7J3 | reverse complement strand
TTATTAGATAAGAGGAGCTTATCCCCTAGCGACCGACCAACACTAACCTTCAGAACCATAACTACTTCTACTACCGCTGATACAAGTACTACAGCTTCTACTACTGCTACTACTACTACTACTACTACTACTACTACTACTACTGCTACTACTACTGCTACTACTACTGCTACTACTACTACTACTACTACTACTGCTACTACTACTACTACTACTACTACTACTACTACTATTACTATTTCAAAGAATGTCATGCCAAGAGTAAAATCATTTGGAGGTGGAGGTTCAAGTCACAAAGCTAGTCCTGTGTAAATGCAACACAACAAAGCTACAAAAAATAATGTCTCATAATTAATATTTATCCAAAACTGATTCATCAGTCCATATTTGATGTCGGTTTTTGTTAACAAAGTATATTAAATTACCTTCTTTAGACCGAAAAATATTGCGTGAAACATTTCCGGCCTCTAATTTGGTGCAGCACTGACTACTGCATGTAACACAATAAACGACTACAGCTGCTGTTGCTACTACTACTACTATTACTACTACTACTACTACTACTACTACTACTATTACTACTACTACTACTACTACTACTACTACTACTATTACTACTAGTAGTGTTGTTGCTGCTACTGCTACTATATTTCTACTACAACTACTACTTCTCCTCCTACTACTGCTACTACTACTGCTACTACTAGTAATTTTTCTACCACTACCAATACTACTACTAGTACTACTACTACTACTACTACTACTACTACTGTTTCTGTTGCTACTGCTACTATGTTTCTACTACTACTGCTGCTGCTACTACTACTACTATCACTACTACTACTTCTACTACTACTACCACTACTACTACTACTATTACTACTACTACTACTACTACTACTACTACTGCTGCTGCTGCTGCTGCTGCTGCTGCTGCTGCTGCTGCTAGTATTTTTTCTACTGCTAATAATGTTGCAACTACTACTACTACTACTACTACTACTACTACTACTGCTACTACTACTACTGCTACTACCACTACTACTGCTGCTGCTGCTGTTGCTGTCAACTGGACGTTAACTGTCATGCTGTTGCACCTGAGCCATATATATTAACAAAGAAATTTGGCTATAGCTGTATCGTGCATTTGTAAGTATCCTCTGGGGGTTCCCAATGTCGAGTTTACGCATGCATGACCTATCTTTAGGATTTCATTGGTGTCGTACATCATGAGCCATTAGCACAAGAAGTTAGTGAAACTATTCTTGTAGAAAGAGAAAAAGGCTATGATTTAAAACAGTTTATGTTGGAGTTTGGAAACCTCACGTTCACCCAAGCAGTAACGTATCCTTGTCAATAAACTTCCAATGTCTTCGCAGAACTGCGGAGCAGCTCGTAACAGGCAATCATGCAACCTAGCAACCCAGCCAGCCAACAAGCATCCTATGCTGCATCTCAGCAAGCCAACAACGCAAAAATCTAACTTTGCAGCAACCCAACTGCTAAGCAACCAAACACCATAGCAACGAAAAAAGAAACGAAAGACCAAAACAATCAGACACCAGAAATACTTGATTTTTTAATATCAGGCTTGTCTAAATACTATTTTTGACTCCTATATAAGGCGGTTAAAGAATGTCTCAGGTGCCGCCCATTGGTTTAAAAAACCAGCTCAGTGTGTTCATCCTCATCATCATTATCCTCCTTATCTGTAACAGGAATGTGCAACTGGTGACTCACGAGTGACAGCAAAGCCCTCAGACCCTTTTGGTGTGGCCTACATGGAGCTTCTAACTTTATATTACGACCTTGTATTATGAGCTAACATTGATATAAATTTTTAAAAATATCAACATTAGTTATAGATGAACTGTAATAGAAGAAAATAAAGTAGGTTAGTCCCGTTTTTAGTACTTCCCTTCTGACTAAAATGGCGTAAAATCCTCAACTGATTTTAATCATTTTTTCATCGGATTGCCTTAACTGAATATGTCAAAATACGTTTTAAAGTGTCTGTTTTAATGCATTTATATCTTTTCATAAAGACTTATCTCTTTGCGACTTGAGTAATGATTTTAGCTTGAAAATTAGATAACTCGATCTCTAAATGGAAACCTCATTTATTCATAAGAAATTATTGTGATAATGCGGTTTTACGCCTTGCACTCCCCTTTGCAGGGGCTAGGGCGGTGCCTACATAAATGGGACTTTTGTTTGGAGCTTAGAGCACTTTAAGACCGGATGCCCTTCCTGTCGTCACCAATGGCCCTTTAGGGATTCGAACCCGTACCCTCCAGCATGGAAGGCAAGTGAACTATAATGAGAAATTATTGTAATAAAAATGTAACAAAAAATGTGGAATGTTTAGGCCATCTTGTTGTTTTAAATTTCATGTACAAACCTTCGGGCAAAAGTGCTGCACATCCATAATCTAGAGAAACAGTGGCACCGTGGATTGATTTAATACACGTTTAGCAAACTCTGAAGGTTGTTAATGGTCTGTCAAAATTTGCTTGGCTCGTTTTAGGCTTAGGCATGTGGGCCCGGTTACCAATTAATTGCAATTTAACACCAGATATCGTTAAGGAAAAGGCTGTACTTAATAACAATAACGGTTTCTAGCCACGTCTACAGGTTATAAGTTAGCCACCTCGACATAAGCAAGTTTAACAATGGTGGTTTTGAAGTGGGCTAATTACGTTCATCAAAAACGTTTGACAGAAAGGCCTGGGGGCTACACCTGTAGTCAGCTTCATGGTGTACACTTTTAGGCTCAACATGAGGAGGTTTCAGTTCAGATGCTATTATTTAGAAGTCCGTGAGTAAAAGTAACATATTTTGGAGTGGAAATTGATGCAATGTCTAAAGTGAGTAAATTCTAAATAAGATATTATTATGACCAAACAACATTCTTGAGCTAGGAGAATGTAATTATCAAAATTGTGCCGTTATTTTGTTCAAAAACTCAGTTTCTACACTATATCTGTCTTTCCACAACTTCATTAACGTCGTCATGTATACATTTGTCTTGTCTATCTACATCCTTTATGTGAATCCTCCTTAAATTCAACACATTTACATGTTTTATGTCATCAACATTGTTTTCAGCGTTTAGAAACTGTGCCGCCAATAGAGTACTAAAGTGATGACGTCACAAACAACTTTTTTTCTAGAAATCACAATTATAACTACCTCACAGTGTTAACCCTACCACCAAATGTCCGTATACAATTAATCGCGTTCATATCTCATATAACAAGGTTTTGATAGACATGATTTAAAGTTTGAAAGGGTGTATCTCTTCGATTCCTCAAGGTATGGTTCTCAGATTTGGACAGGTCATATATGTCAACAAGAAAAAAGCAATGAGTCCAAAACATTATCAAATTTCTGATACTCATTAAATCGTGACGTCACAATTTAATACTTTATAAATATACAAGTTCTAAACAACAAAAATCTGCCCATTAACTTCCTTAGTATTTCAATGAGTATTTCCCTCATGTGCGAGAGTACACAATGTCTTTCATTATTACAACTTCTGCTATTCTTTCTAACAGAAGCCATTCTTGATCTTTATTGCCTATTTGCAAGTACTTTATATTATTTCGAGACTAATAGCATCACTTTTAATAATATCACTTAAAAAGGATAAGTTTAACTGATAAATAATTTATCCGAAAAGTTTCATACCTGGATTCTCCTGGTCTGGTAGTTAGTTCACTCACCAAAATGCCCTTGACGTCTAATCATCACAGTAAGTTAGAATTAACTATTTTTAACGACATCAATTGATGATTTAAAGTAAGTAGAACAGGTCTTGTTTCTGGATAGTCTTCTCACTTGTTGATCACTTCAAACCGTCCCATTTGCACTTAGCACTATCCATAAGGAGACTAACCTAGTGAGCACGTCTTTCGCTCAGATAAGATGGTGTCTCTCGATGGAGCAATGGCGTCTACTTAACAGAGAAACTCACACTTAGTGAAAACTAGCTACTATTTTAATAACCATAAACCTTGATGAAATCGATTATTAGAAGACCAGGAAATTATTAGCTCCGTTATCAGAACAAATTGGTAATACGATTAATTGAGACAACAATGTGCTATAATGATAAGCAGAGGTACAAGCAGCTTGTAACAAATTGAGGAAAACATCAGGTTTGAAAAGATCAAAGTTACATAGCATTTGTTCTGGTTACTTTTAAGACTTGCAGACTATCTGAATACTGGAAGAATAAGAGCAAAATATGATTGTTTAGAAGAAAGACGCTGTATTTCAACTATACGAGAATGCACGTACGTCATAATTAAATAGTATCAGAGTGTGGAAACGAACATGCACTTATGATTTCGTAAGATCAGCAAAAGTAAACTCTTTGAATTTTCAGCTGCAGCTTTTATCGGTAGTGAAAAGGTGGGCAGAGGAAGAATTTTTTTCGGAAATGATGAAGTCTTCTTGAATATACTTTTAACGTTGTATACTATCTTTTTGATTGGGTCAAATCATCCGCGACCCCTGTTATCCCTTGCATTGTGTGTTTGAGATTTTCTGAGAATGGGCATGAATCAAGTACTTAAAATGAGGGTGAGGGAAATTACAATACAACCCGTGGTTCTCAACATGAGCAGTACCGCCCCCTAGGGGTGTTGGAAACACTTAAGGGGGCTATGTAAAGAAAGAGGGTGATAGTCAGTAGAGTCTAGACAAGGAATAAATCTCTAACTCTGAGAGTAATATAACGTTTTTATGAGAGTCGGAAAATGTTAATCTTTAAATTTTTTTCGTCATAGTGCTACATTCTATGGAACGCATTAGAAATCGTCATGGTGACATTCAATCGATTTTGTGTCAAGGCTCTGCTGCATCTGATTGGACCTGGTATTGGTTATTTAGAGGTCATATTAAGTCAATTTTTTAAATGCTTTCTATAGTATCACCCAAGTTACAATTGAAAACGAATATATAACTTATGTTGGCAAAGACACTAGTTTTGTATGTAGCATTGTACGGATATGTGTGCTAAACAATAAAGAAAATAGAAGAAAGAATGATGTAAGATTTTGAACTATGTTTGTGGGGCACAGTAATGTAAATCAATTGGATAGATAGAAGAACGAATGAATGGGTAAGAAGAAAACTTAAAGTTCCATCAGAACATCGCATGCTAGAGCAAGTGAAAGGAGAAATGATAAGGAAATACGATCACTTGAAAAGAAAGGGAGATAGTCTAGTGCTGGCAACAATTTGAAGGGGAAGTGTGTATCCAGAGGGCAAAAGAGGAAGAAGGAGAGCAGAGTGGGTTAACCACATTGTAGAATAGAAAGGAGGAATGGTGGCTTCTAGGGAGGCAGATAGTCTAGTGCAAGGAAGACATGCCTACAGGCCTCACCAGGACTAAGGTTAATAGAACAGGACAGAATAGAACAGATATACATAAAAGCCTTCATACATACAAAAAGGTTTACTTCAAAAAATAATCCTCCAACAACCAAACTCACTGGTTTAAACTAGATTCATCTGTTCGTATCATAGCAAATCAGTTATGAAATTAAAACCTTAAGGCTCTGAGGATTTTGGTTACGGAGCAGGTGATTCAGTCTATTTAAATACAACAAATTCCGTTTGTCCGACATTATAAATAGTATAGCATGTTGGAGTTGTATATTTTGAACTTTTAATTATATTTGTACTTGCTCCCTTTATATAGACTTTAAAGATGTCTTCATATTGCCGAATTATTTATAACTCGAGGAAGGAAAGTCCCCTCCATGGTAAAAGCAGTTTGAAAACGTCTTTTCTGTATAAATCAATAATCCATGAGCTCAGTTTTTGTTTAGGTTGAGCTCGTTTACTTCATGGACACCTATCTTTCTAAAAAGAAAACAATTTTTCTTCTACTTAACCCATACCTTCTGTTAGCCACTGTTAATCTATTTGTAAACAGTTTATAATCTAGTCGACGAGGATAAATTTCTTTTGGAAAATAACATTGCTATTGGCTTGTTGTGGGGTATCAAGTGATTGACGGTAACCTAATAGTAGGTTGTCTCTAAGCTATTAGATCATTAGTTTATCTCTGTTACACAAATAGGGAATACTGTAGCTATAAAATGGTATGCTTTCGAGGCCGAAACTAACTGCACTAACCATTTTGCCTTACATTTAATATGAAGATTGCTCATAAACAATAGTTTAAGACACTGTCCAATGATCCTTTCTTATGTATGCGAATTAGGCATTATTTTTTGTTTTACGAATAGGAATTTATTATGATCAATCTGTTGGAAAAGAGGAAAAGCTTTCTTTTATGTAGAACGTAGTATTGCCACAAAGAAAAGAAGAGAACATTGCAGTGCATTGCTACTGTATCGAAAGTGACTTAATTTCATCTCTTAACCCATGACAGCCCCTTATCAAGAAACGCAAAAAGAAAACAGAGCCGCTCAAACGCCTTGTCCGAGGACAAAAGGGTATTGATTTAGGATCTACGTGCAGCAGTGGGTGGGTTATCAATCTTTCCGGGAGCACCGGTACAGTCCGTTTTGGTTATGGTAGAAAAATAATGAGGATGAAAGCTACTGGACCGCTTGTTATACTAACTTGTTATTATTCTACAAATACCACGATTCTGCAAAAGGCTCAAATATGCCTAGCACATGCTTGTTTGAAGTAATCTTTGCTTTTCTATCTCCCAGTTGAAGCTACCCTTAGGTTTCACAAGCATTCGTAAGTATATCAACAAAGTTTGAGCCCTTCCGTCTAAGCACCTAAAACATCCTGTGCAAAATATTGCGATTCGCTCCATATCTTCACAACCTTGTTATCAACACTATTCGGACCCTAAATGTTACGAAGATGCAAAACCTGAGGCTCAACATTATGGTTAGCATAAGCCTAATTTGTTGTAAATTTGACCCTAAAACATCCTTTAATATGTTATATTATAAAATACACATGTAATAACTGTTGCCACGAGAAATCAAACACAAAACGCAAAAAGAAAGTGTCAGAGTTCTTTTGTTTTCTCGGATCTCTAGTTCTTTTTTGTTGGCCATGACAGCACTACAGAGCTGTCAAGTTTCAAAACCTTAGTCTCAGCAGTTCCCTCAATATCACATGTTATTTAAGAGACTACAAACACCCACTGAGGGAATTTCTCTTCTTAACAACATAGTGGTAATTAAGAATTAAGTGCCTTTCTACGATCACGAACGTAATAGTGGAAGTTAACCTTGAATCTACGACCTTTGAATAATCATGTGCCTAACAACCCAACAAATATTCCAACCTACGATAAGTCTATCACAAGTTCAACTTCCAAGTTATTTAACTTCAATGCAATTAACCTCTTATCGTTGCAAACGATACACGATAAACAGATCCTGGGGGCTCCTCTTCTTGCCGTCGTAACTGTTGTAAATGGACCTGAGACACTCTGTTTTCGATTTCCACGTTAGCGGTCAGTGGCTCTCAAGTTAAAGTGTAAAGTAAAATGCACGATAAAAGGCTTGAGAGTGGAATCTTAATATTTTCCGCAATCTGTAAGCTGCAAAGGAGGTTGCAAAAGCACTCGGATTTGCGGAATAATGATTTGTAAAATTTCTTAGCTTCAAGTTCCCGTGTAAACCCAAGGCTTTTGGAAACTTCAATACAGCTTAGTTGTAAGTGCTATACCAAGCCTATTCAATTGGCGGTCCGCGGCCCACATGCCGTCTATAAGCAATTTCTTAGTAGTCCAGCTCGTGTTCCAGCCGAAAAGCCAAGAAAAAACATGTCTCAAGACTGGCTTCAAGGCTCCAAAGTTTCATATTTATTTGGGAATGTGGATCACCAAGATTGCTTTTAGGTCATGCTTATCGCTTTGTATTTATTTGTGTTGTGTTGAAAATTTTCGTTACCTTTTAGCTAATGGTCTTTAAAAATGTCTGGCCGGTTTAAGGTTTCAATTTCCAAATGCAGTCCAACCGAGTTTCTAATTGTATTGCTCTGTTAATGAAATTACTTTTGCTTTTGCACTACTTTGGATCATGATCTTGCGGTAAACAAAAATATGAAGCATACATGAGCTGAAGGAAAGCAGTGACTTGGCAAGCCCTAAACAAAATGGGTAATATCTGAGGACGCAATCTAGCAAAAAAAGGGAAGCTGAAGTTATTCAGAGTAACTGCGGAGTCCATTTTCCTTTGTGGCAGTTCATTATTGCCGATTGCTGAGTCTGAGGAGAGGAATGGGATGGCAAGTGCACAAGAATGCTTCGATCAATGTATAGCATTACTTGGAGGGAAATGAGAACAATGAAGTAGCTCTATGGCAACTCCGAAAAACTGTCAAGCACTATACGAAAGAACGAACTGAAACTGACAGGGATTGTATGCTTGGGGGAAGAGACATAAGCGCATCAACTTATAACGTGAGTGTGATAAACACAAAGGGCCCCCAACATAAACATACGTTGATGCAATACTACGCGGCACTCGCCTCAAGGACAACTTGAGAAATGTTTTGGAGGACGGCAATGATTGGCGCCAATTTTGGTTCCGCCTTCTTTCAGATGCTGACCGGAAGTAAGAAGTAGTTATTCATACATAATTCAGATAATAATGTATCTGCCGTGATACTGGCTTGACTTTTTCTCAAAACATAAAAAGCCTTTTTACAATAGAGTAAGAGTATAAAGTCTCTGGTAAACTGATATCGGTAACAGCATAGCCGCTAAATTCTGTTTGAGTGAAAAAAGAGTGTCCTTTTGAAAAAGTTTCTGCAAAACGTACCTCAAGCTAACCAAATGTTTAAGTGAACACATAGTCAATGCAAAAATCAAATCTTAAGATTTCTCTTGAATTTACAACTATAATTTTAGCTGATTAGGAGATTATGATGTATAGGGCCTACTGAACACGGCCCTTCATATCACAGGAAGCTCCTCCTGCTAATATTTTAAAATCTTTACCCTCATTTGTGTCTATGTTATGCTTAGTTTTCCTTAAATAGTTCATTTATCGTCCAAGTGATTACGGCGTGAAGTGATTTCCAAAATGGTGTTGTCCTGCTAATTAAACAAACCAAGACGATCAATTCTGGGATCTGTGTTAAAATGCGTTAATTTGAGTTGAAACGGTTAAAGGTCATTCTCTTTGAGAGGATAACTATGTTGTTTCATCTTGGTTTTCATACAAGGTACCAAATTTAAAAACAGAATAACCACAAATAAATTATTTTACAACTAATCTTAAGTACGTTGCAGAATATTGTCAAAGAATTGACCTTCTACATTCTCAATTGTTATTACCTTAAATGTTTTCATTTTTCCTTTTCATATACTTTTTGTATTGTTCCTAGTTTGGATACGCAAAGCTATATGTACAGCCTCCAAAAATGACAGATCAAGTTTCGAGCGTGCTCTCCCCAGTATTTTAAACTGTTCGTCCCTGTGCTTTGGAGGCTGTACATATAGCTTTGCGTATGCCTTCTCTTTGTAAACAAAAGCAATTTGTATTTAGATTAGCTGTTTTTCGTTAATGTTATCCCAAGCGCTAAAATTTTTACTTGTTTTCCGCGACGTCCGCATTTTCCCACCAATCACGTCTCACCTATTATAAATTTCGATCGTTTCAATGTCTATAAATTCTGTTGTAACAATGTATTATGTACCAATGTATTTTGTCTGAAGAGAATCGGCGAAAAGCTTCACTAACACCATGAGAGTTCTTTTTCGGATTATATTGCAGAAATTTTTATGACTCCCTGATGAGTGTATTAGAAAGCAGACACATTTGAAATCTGTCCCGTCTGATTACTGTGCTTAAAATTTACTTCATAGATTTTACTCGTAATCCAGCCTACAATAAGTTGCTTAGTCTGTTTGCTGGATCTCAACATAAAGCTATGACTTGTTCCATACAGCAATAACATGGGGATGAACTTTCCTCCGGAGACCACAATATGCATTCATTTTACGAGGTCTAAACAGGGCAAGTAATTGCCACTAAGTCTAAGCAAGGTCTAGACTCATAATGACAATTACAAGTAACCCTTTAATCAAGCTATAGCGAGATTGAAATTAAAGTAATCTCCTGTGAGAGCATTAAAATGTACGCAGCCTTCCCATTTTTATAACAAAGCGGCGTTATGCATCCAATTTCAGCTGCACTTCATGCTATCATTCCACATTTTTTCATTTTTAAAGATTAGTAAATTAGCTAAATATTTAAAGGGATTTAACTACTTTGTATATGCTGGACAGTACTCTGAGTTCCATTTGAATTGACAGCTGATTTATTTCAACTACTCCTCTCTCATTCGTCAAAAACATGTGATAGAAGATTGCCAATGTAATCACCAACATTCTGAAGTCGGCTTAGGTTCATGAATCCTTAACTGTCTTCAAGCATTAGAACATACACAAAGGCTTACCAGGATCATTCTATGATTCTTCAAGTGAGCAGAAAACTATTGTAAATTTCTTCATATCCTAGAGAAGGTTACAAAAGAAATATCACGCAATGTAGTTGTTATCACTTGTCGGAAATCTAATGCAAAGAGAAAGGAATGACGTCATTAAGAAAACAGTTTAAATGCGAGCATTAGATAGTATGTCACTTCGATTAGCAACACGCCAAACTGGAATCCTCTAGATATCCAACCATTCTTATTCCCAGTCAAAAACTAACAATAGAAGATCAATATCATAGCCTGTCTTAAAATAGCCTTGATATTTGAAGTGCTATCCTTAAGTTATTTTCCAGTTGTTGATTGTAAAGATTTCATCGGGAAATGTTTCAGCTTGGAGAACCCGTACTTGGATACTAAAATACAATACTATTCTTCGTATTTCAGGTGGTAGTGATCAACATTCAAACGAAACAGATTTTCTTTTGATAGTTTACAATTTATATTGAACAAAACAAGAAGGTCACGTTGCTATTGCTAATTGTAATACTATTCTTGGACGCATTTTAACAGCCTCTCAATCAAAGACCCCTGATGAGCAGTGGGCCCGACATTGAAACTACCCTAAATAAACAGAAAAAACACCAGACAGGCTAACTAATAAATGAAGGGCAACTGGGGCGTCCAAGGGCGACGCTCCTCAATTTAGGCTACCGGGCAGAGAAGCAAGCCATGAAGCAGGCTCAACCGCCCAGTAGCAACGCTTCTCACGGACCATGGAAAGAACCTGCCATCAATGTGTCATCATTGAGAACAGATACAACACATGATCCTAGCCGAATGGACGCATTTTATCCCAACGGGTAAAGTATCCTAATCAATCTGTGATTTTATTAATCTATCAAATTTGAAGGCGGGCCTGCACCACAGACACAAACAAACGTATTTGTTAGGGACTTGGAACTATACGACAAAAAGTCGCCAAGGCTTGTACAGGATTCTTGTTAAGTTGGCGCGTAGGTTAATCAAGGATCGCTCAACCAGGAATAGCTCAAGTGACTGGACCAGTTTCCCTCGGGAACTGATTGTGGGAATTTAAGAAATTTAGGGCATAATTCCAAATATAAAAGGAGCAAAAGCAATAAAAGTGCTACTCTCATCGTTGAGATTCCTAATCAAACTCTTGACAATGTATAATCATGTGTGCTTGCGTATTTTGTATGATCCTAAGGGTCCGCTAGTAATATTTGTTGTACGGGGAGGGTCCGCCGGAAGCGAGGTTGCGGACCACTTCAGTAGAGAGCTGGACCAGACTATAAGTTCCTTTAGCTGATAGACGTGGCGGAGACTCTTATAGCACACCTTCGCTCACTTAGATGAAATGGGGAACGCTATATTCTAATCCAGGAACGGGCAACCTGTGGTCACCAAGCCAAATCCGGCGAGCAAAGACCTTTCTATGGCCCCTTTACCCTCATGAAGTATATGAAGAATGTAAGGTGAAAGAAGAATAAGCACACTCTTTGAAGAGTAAACGTACTCTATTCAAACGACGCAACTAAGCATCTGGAGGCAGTGCTGAGTATTGCTTTCAGTAGCTTCCATCCTGATTTTGACATGCTCAACAGCAGTATACAGCACTACTTGCAAAGTAACATGCTTTTGAACTGACATTTTAAATGAATTTACAAACACTTTTTTGAATTTCATGAAAGTGAAATATTGTAGTTGAAATGTAATGGCCAGGAACAAACAAAAGGGATGGTTTTACGAGAAATTGTGCTAAATAAATGTTTAGAACAAAGACAAGGATAATACAAACTTTCAATATATATCCATGCATTACCTTAATACGTCTAATTAAGCTGCATACTTGAATAGGCCGCACCTTCAAAAATGCGGCCTAATAAAAACGCGGCTTAATTAATGGCGCGGCTTATTAAAATGCGGCTTAATTTATTGTAAGGTAAGCAGGGAGCGAAGAGGAACTGTCATTGGATCCACTTGCATAGATTTTAAAAGTGACGTTGAGGAGACAATAGAAGGAGAATTTTTAAAAAGGGTCATATCTCAAACTGTCCTTTAACTCCTGCGG
>JAAAKM020003445.1:0-12492 GCA_010016025.2 Alatinidae sp. Z8VKAUB7J3 | reverse complement strand
ATGCACTGAACAAGTAAAGTATCATCGATATCTTGCGGCGAAAGCGTGGGTCACGGGTTCGATCCCCGGTGGTGACATATTTTCTTTTTCTCTAGTGTTCTTTTCAAAACTAGCATTTCAAATCCTCTCTTCTCGATGATACTCTCTAATTTTAATGGGCTTTGGACTGACAGACGGGCCAGAGGGGTGTTCTTCCTTCGTCAAGTCACATGGCGCAGAGAGGCTGGCCTCCGATTGCATTGAGCTGGATAACGATGTTCACCGGTGGATTATTGGCAGCTAAAATGTGGCGACTAGAGAAATAGAGTATGTTAACATCAGAAGTCACCTAGCTTAGTTGGTAGAGCACACGCTACGAAAGCGTGGGTCACGGGTTCGATCCCCGGTGGTGACATGATTTCTATTTCTCTAGTGCTCTTTTGAAAAATGAACAAGTAAATGAGCCTCAAAGAAGAAACTAGATCTCAAGCCTTAGTTGACTGTCTACTATTTAGTTGTAAGCTTGAAATTTGTTTCAACAGATATATAAAGATTATGAATCCATCATATCAGGGACTTTTTCTAGAGCAGGCATCAAGCACGAAGCCGGAGTAGCAGAAACTTATTGAGTTGGTTTGCTTTCTTGATACACAGCTTTGTTTCAAATATAGACAGAATCATTTGAAAATCATTTGGGTTGGTGTGAGTGACCACAGACCGTGTTGCAGACTTTCTTTGTTGTTGTTTTGGTCTGCAACTCACGCCACAATGAACACCGTGAGAGATCCTATTGCGGTTTCATAACTGTCTACCGGATCCCTGTGCACATATGAGGCATGTTTTTGTTTACTGTGCATTCATTCCAAAATGGCGTCGTCTCTTATGCTGAATGAACTTCTATCAAAAAGTCAGCGATTGAATTAGTTGGAGAAAACAACAATAGTGTATGGTACGTATTCATTTTGATGGGAAGCACCGCAATAGTTAAGTAACCAACCATATTTTTTGTACTTTTCACGCATATTTAGTCGTTCTTGGAGGTCAGTATGACGTGACATCCATCGAGCATAGGTCGTTTTACAAATCATCGTCGCTGAAGACCGAGTATTCTGTTTAGAGACCTCAAACAAAACAAGGTATATTGCATATTTACACCTAAAATTGACCTTGTTTATAACACTGCGAGTCAAGGCAAGGTGACTTACCACCGACTCGTCTCTAGTTATGTTTGAAAACAAAACAAACCTCTTTCACGCCCTTTCTTGGTTTAGAACTTTAGACTTCTGCAGGCTGTAAGGTAAAGCATTTTTCGTAGATTAGGGTTTTATACCGAATAAGTGCCGTTTTATACGGAATCGTGCCGTGTTTGTACAGCTTGCTCTGTATGTTCTGTCTAAACCCAGTAAATGTTCCGGTATTCAACGCATCAAAAGCTTTAGAGTATGTTGAACAATCGACGAATTTAATTAACTCTTTAGGTCTATCTATCACCGGCAGTGTGAAGTTACACGTTGTCAAAGGAAGCTTTTAGCTTGGTATCCACACATGCATCATCAGAAGGTTAGCTCCAACCTAAATGATCTCTCTTGAATATAACGGGAAGACGGAATCGGTAAAATGATACTTATTTAAGTAGTTGAACGTGGAAGAGACTACCTCTAATTCTTACGTCAAACAGGAAAATGAGGGGTCGATGTAAGGGTTGTTGTTGCATTTAATATTTGTGATTTAAGAAAATTACAACAATTGTTTTCTTATGAGCATGGCTTTATGTGAGATTAATAGCTCATAAATATAACATCATTTTACTTATATGTATAATTTTAAATATTTTTGCATTTTTTGGTCTCATATATTGTGTTCTTTGATAATCTTAACAGGATTTCTATGCACAAAAGTTTTGTTACAGGTTGAGATGAGTTTAAAGATTGATATCATAAGTAGACACTATAAGTGATTATTCAACAAAAAGGCAGCATGAATTTACAATTGTTGTCCTTTATAAAATTGTGGTGATTTTCTGTATTCCATCTTTTCTTTTATTTATCATTAGTTTTAATTAATGTGTTATGTAGGTTCTTAATTTTTAGATATGCAGAAATCATCCGGCTATTTTAAAGATGAAATAGTTCATGGAATTTCACACTCCTTAAAATATGTGAGTATAAATTTTATTTAATTGGCAACTAAGTGATTGGTCACTGGGTATTGACTAGAAATGTAAATGTCTTCATCAATATATAAATAGGATTTTTTAACTCAAAAATTGTTGTCCTTCACAAGCGTGACAAACTTGACTCTGAATGATTAAAAACTTTATAGTGTTTTTGATCTTGGACCTCATTTCTTCACCTGCAGGCAAGATTATATACATGTCATGGCTCAAACCCTAAATGAAAGATGGTAAAGTACTCATGTACAGCAGCATCTGTATTCTTGCTTGAACAACCACATACATAAGGAGGTATCCTTCAAGAAATACTTTCTCACTTACTCATTACTACTTTTTCCCCCTCCCCTTTCCCCCCATGACCAAGGCTTAGAAGTTTTGTTATGTTGTCCACCAGGTCAGATGTTTTCGCACCACCAATCAAGATCCATCACTTTTTAAGGCTTTAGATTGCTGTATTTGAGGTCTTCTTTGACAGTCTAGCCATCTCTTTGGCTGATATCCTCTGGGATAGGGGCCAGGGAACAGAAACCGTTCAATCTCTCTGTGCCAGGCATTCTAATCCATGTGCTGCAGATGACCAAACCAGTTTAAAACAGCCCCAATGCAGAACATCATTAATACTCACTATTCCAAGTCTAGATCGCAGTGTGCAGATAGAGTCACTGCCTGAGAGCTTTGAGGGACAGATCTAAAGTATCATGCCATGGTCACATCAGCATAATCTGACAATGTCCTCAATGTTAACTAGCCAGGTGTCACTAGCATACAAAGGAACATTCCTTACACAAGCATTGTAACAATGACCATAGTTGCTTATTGAGATACCATGACATGTGAGGATGGGAACGAGTTCCCCAAACTTTTTCTCAGCTGCTTCTTTATCAACAGATTATCTCTGTCTAATGGATTCTAAGTTACACTCTATTTCCATACTATTTTCGCAAGTAATTGGTTAGCTTTCGATGACTTAAGTTGATATGAACCAAAGGCCTACCTATCAGCTCTTAAGAAAAAGTAAAAGTATTGACTAAGGTAAAATTATTTGCCTTTACTAAGGTAAAAGTAACTATCCCAAATCTTGCCACTTTTCTATGCTGACCTATCTGTACATAGAGGCTCTCTGTTGAAGAGACTACATTACCCCCAATGAATGAAGTGTTACTATTTACAGGAGCTACCATTATTATGCCACAAGTTAAGTAAATGCTAATTATATGATGCTGTCAACCACCCTGTGATAAGATTGGATTCTCATGATCTGGCAATTTATAAAGATCCCTGTTGCTTTCACATAAGACCTTAAAGTCACTATCACATTTCCCCAACACCCCTTTTTACAATAATCTTTTATATGGGACTTAAGGAATCCTTTCTTTTACCACATGTAATTTTATATATCATATTTTACTTATCCATCTCAATTTTATCTTATACACATGATAAATTTTAGCTTTAAGAATTCCCAACCATTATACCCCTAGATGCAACCTGTTTTACTATTGTTTTTTAGAACCCTGAATATTTATCATAGTATTTTTTGTGTGCAGCATGCATATTTTAAAATACTTGTATATGAGCATTGTTACTAATCATCTTATTTCACCTGAGAATGGCAACAGCATGTGCATAAATGTCATCTACAATTTTAAGATATTTTATAATGTTCAAAATGGATGTCTTTCACCGTGTTGAGAAAACTCTTCAACAGATTATAATGTTCAGAGAACTAGAACAAATGGCAATTAACTTTGCAAAATCAAAATGTGATATTGATTTTAATGTTTTATGTTAAAGAAACAATTTGCACCCTCATTATCGAAGACCCGTGTTTCTGTAATGTTCTTTTTTATAGCTGCAACACTTAGAAGCTGAAGCTGGCAAGTTAAATGTTGAGGGATTTGGAATAACCAAGAGCAATCCACATTTTCAGAATTTAGCAACATATTTGGATCTTGCTTTTTCATTTGGGTTTGTAGTGACATTGTTTCTATCTTTATACTCAATTTTATTTATTTGGATTTTCTGTTACAAAGTTCATTAAACTTTATATCCCACTTACTTTTGATGAGCTGAGTTGCAAATTTCTCTAGCGTTCTGGATGCTGTTTTTCCATTCTCTTCCAAAGACAGGCACTTTGCTGTAGAATACCACAATCTTTCATTATCTATGCACAACGTTTCTGCACGTGATCAAGTGATGTAAAAATTTTTACAGTGCAGTTTAATAAACTAGTAGCAGAATTTATAAAAGGAATGTAAAATCTACCTTTCAGTTACTTGACAATCAGTTGCCCTTGCTTTAACATGTGCTTTTATGATTGATTTTAAAACTTTTTCTTCCTTATCAAAGTACAATGTCAAGTGTCCCCCAAAAAGCAATTTGATATCGTTCCTTGGAGTGATTGGCTTCCCCTCCCCTCCGATTTTGCTTTTAACAAATTGGTATATCGTTTGGTCAACTAGCACTTGTAAAATTTTAAATGCACTTGATAATGGCAATTGGTTGAAAGTATATATAAATGTACAGAGAATATCTGATGTTAAGGTTAACTGAACAATTAAATGAATTTTTTCATCTGGTTTGGTACAATGCATAAAATAGTAAAGGCCTAGACAATTAATGCTAGTTCTTTGACATCTATCAATTAGTAAGAAAAAAAGTGGTTTTGCATGAAACCTTTTAGCCCTTACGATAATGTACAAAGTGGTTTTACATAAAATTTAAGCTTCTTTAAGTTGTGGAAGTATATATATTTTAGTTCTGCTCAATCAATCTGAAACAAGCTAGTGATATCAGATGTCATAACAGAATAGTTTTTGGCTGACTATACTGAAGGTGTTGTCTACACTTTCTTATATGGTAGTAATATCTACAGGTATTGACAACATTATTTGTTAAGCGCACCACTGTATCTGAAGAATGGCAAAGAGTAACCAGAGGCAAGGGTGGTGTACAATGGAGGTATAAGACTTGAAGAACTGAGAAAAAACAAATCAGTGAAGCATATTTTGCAGAAGTAGTGTACGTTCTTTCTTGTGTAGTAAATCAGATAATGTAAACTGAAGAGGTTGTTGATCAGGTGATACAATAGTGACAAAATTTCACTTAGACTCCAAATTATCACTTTAAATTTCATGTTGTTATTCAAGTGGAAACTTCTAGTGACATTTAAATGTTTTATATTCAACTATATAGCAGGACATTGTTGTTGTTTTTACAGTCTTTCAGATGCAAGAAAAGGATATTGGGCATTTGTCAAGCATTTTGTACATTCAGCAACAAGGGAATTGATTGAAAATCATACACTTGCTACTTCTGAAAACTACAAAGGTAAGTTTTCACCATAGCATAACATTTTTTGTATTAACAACATTAGCATAAGTGCTAATTATTGTGTTACTATTACCCATGAAATATTGTGGCTGTTCAATGACAACTGGTACCTAGCATGTAAAACTCCCTCATTAGGTGTATAGTTAATGTGCATTCTTATCCCCCTATATTTATGTATTTATGTTTTCTTTTACTTCTTCGAAAGGTTTTTTTTGCCACTTGTAAAATACCTGCTGTTGATTCTCTCCTAGGCCAGATCTGGCTCTTTTTATCTTTACTTGAAAACACACTTGGTAGTTACATTGAACTGTTCACTGGCAACAAGAAGAAGTTGAAAGAATCATATAAGAAGTTTGCTCTACTCCGAGATGAAGAAGTAAGATATTTTAATGATTCATAATTATATATTAATACTAATGTAACCATCTAGAAGCACATCTTGGACACCTTACTGGAAGTAGTTTGTGTACCTTGGTGACTGGAATTTGATATGCTTGTTCACTCCAAGGAGTGGTCTTCGTAACATCAGCTTGCCATATAGTTTGCTCACTGTGAGACAATTTTAAGGGTTTCAATGACACAAGCAATGAATATATGATGATTTTTTATTATTGATAAAATATTGTTTTGTAGCTCATACAGAAATAGAATATTAAAGATGCATGAAGGGTTGTCATTTTATATTTGTCTTGCAGATGAAGACTTGTGATTTTTGAGTGACAAGTATGATTATTAAGATTTAGAAATGAAAATATATTGTAACAGTGTCAACTGTTTAGCATCTTTTAAAATTAGATTGCTTTTGTTAGTTGCAAATATTTGTTATGATAAGTAATTGCCTTGTTCTTTTTTGCAGTGCTGTGAAATCCTCAAAACTTTGCTGCATGGACTAGACAGCTTAACTTTCAACCTTGATATTGTAAGTGTATTTCAATTTGCAAGTTATCCACTATATATTCTCTCTTTGTAGCTGCTGCTAACAAATATGCTTCTGCAAAATTTACTTTATTGTTCTTTGTTTTTTATTTAAAGTCATTATATGTATACATTTCTTGAGAATGGGAAAGACTCTCTGTGTATTGCTTGAGTCCTTGGCTAATACTGCAATAGATCTGATAGGTACTAATAGGTACCATTGATACTGTTGCAAGAGTGATCAGTACAACAATGTAGAGCTAAATACTAATAAACAAAAGTAATAGAGGAAGAATAAATTGTTGCAATACCTTGTAGGTGTCATGGTCATCAGAAAGCAAAATATTCTGACTCGTGAGGACATTTTATAAGCTACCTTGACAAACATCTGGAAGCAATGCTACTTGCCTTTGTACTGCTATTTGCCTTGATATCAAAAGGATTCCATTTGTGTTGGCATTTTTGAAAAAAAAATAGATTTTTGAAATCTTTTTCACTCCAACCTTCATTTGACTGTAAAGGAAGATGAGTTCATGCATTCTTTATCAGAATATTGAAAACGTGAAATAACAGGAACATTAGTCTATTTCAAAAAGTCCTAAATATCTTTTATTTCTTTTCTGTGTTGTCATTTTAGGCTGATCCTTATCTTGGATATGAAAATGAAGCTATCAAAGCATGTAGAGATCCACCGGCAACTCTACTAGAGGCACACAAGGACAAGCAAAGCAGCTCAGATGGAGTGGAAAATGGACATGCACAGTATGATAATCATCAGGTCATCCCATCCGTGGAGGATTTACAAGAGCAGGAAGGTATAATGACTCTCATGATAGGATATAACTATGAGACATTGTTGAAAATGGTCTGGCAGGACTGGACCCAAGATTCAAAGAATAGAGGTTCCATTCTGCTTCGCAGACTCTTGATTCCAGAGGCTAAGCTATGATAGAAAGTAAAGTATTCCTAAGGGTTGAAAGCAACGTTGATTCCTATTTATCAAAGGTGCATTACATTGCAACCCTATCAGTTTGGTTTATGCGAAAAAAGATTTACAGTTAAGATAAGCCCTTATACAGAAACTAGATCACAAAAGAGGTATTTAAGTATGACTATACACCCTCTGACAGATAACAAACTCACAGCAGCACAAACAGTGCTACAAATTTCTGACAGCAACAAACTAAGACAATTGTAGTGAAAGACATTCTTTTTTTACCTGCATAGGGAGAGGTTTGTGTTTTTATGAAGACTGTGTAATGAATCAGCTATGGACATGAACTTACTTAAGTTACATAAGAAAATTCAAAAATTGCATTGCTATAACAAGTGGCGGGTAAGTTCTATTTGTAGACTTTGGGCAGCATATGTTCACCTATGACCTTAAAAGATTTTATTGAGGATCAAAATTTGTCCTATTGGAAAAAAGTCTACAGAATTGTGAAGTAGCACATTTATGGCTACATGTATTGTATGGGAAAAGAAAGTAGCAAATATGATTTTTAAAAAAATATATAAGAAGTTTGAAATAACAGAATAGAATCAAAAGAATCAGTACAATCTAAAATCTTAAGAACAATGACTTTAGTTTATCATTTTTTTTTGTTAGATGCATTAGTAGAACATTTGCCAAGTGTAAGGAAAAAACGAAAAGAAAAGAAAGAAGAACTAAAATTCAAGACACAGGTATCACTAAATGAGGATGATGGACTTAGTTCTATAGAATCAATTGGATTAGAAGATGACCTTTACATTCCAGAGGTTAGATGTTATTTAATTGATTGTTATATTATTGTGTTTAAATAGTTCTCTTAGTTTCATAAAATTCACTGCATGTGAAACCTGAGGTAGTATAAGTCATGTTTTTAGTACTATTACCCATTGCTTGTTGTTTGTTCTGTTTATAAGCATGCAGGAAAAGATGTGGCGGTGGTTGTGACTCTTACTAGTGCCCTTTCAAATTATTGACTGAAAAATTACACTATTTGGTACACTAGTTTGAAATTGTTATAGTCTTTTTAAAATAGTGTGGCACTAGCCATTGAGTATGCTGTGATAGTTACTTGATAATAACAGTTATCAACTTAGATGCATCATTTTTCTATTGTCTTCATTTTAGGTAGAAGACTCCACACCAGTTACAGTCAGTTTTGTATTGCCGGACGATTTGCTTCATGCATCACTGAGTGACAGCTCCTTTGTGAAGGTTAGCATTGGATAAGTTCAAAATTAGCATTCATAGTTAAGTTGGCAATTCCTTTCCTATTCTTCTGTTGGAATGTATCAGTGCGCTGATCATTGTATTGTTAGGTTTTGCATATCCTCTTCTAGTTTAAGTTAGATATGGAGAACTAGTACTCTTTTATTGATATTGCGTTACATTGTTATTTATATGATTGTGAATATTTTGTATTTTAAGGATGAAACAGTCTACAAGCAATTCTTGATAGCCTACAATAGTGACCAAAGAAACGATGTAACCCAACAAGGTAATGTTATTCCCTCAGGTTATATAGCTATTTGTGTCATATTTCACTGTTGTGATGCATAAGATGTAGTCTTGTATGAAACCAAGATGAGATAATGATCTCTAGACTTTATTTGTTCTTCTTCTCAACTATGACCTATTTATGCTTTATTTTGCTACAAATATTTTCACATTACAAATACTAACTTTAAGAAACATTAGTAAATGAATAGCATCTAAAATAAGAAGTATCTATATGAAACAATAATAGATAATGTTGAGATGGAAATATCCTAATGCACTAGAGCACTATAGAAGGGCGTATATGTATATATATATAAGACTAAAAACTATAAAAAGGCATACTAAAATATATATAAAACTAAAATGCCTGATGGCAACAAGAGAGCTTTCGGATGAGTAAAATCCTTTGTCGAGCTCGAGATCTATATATAGATATCTATCTAGAATCTATAGTCTATATCTAGAATCTATAGAATCTATATAGAATCTATATAAAGATATATATATATATATATATATATAGATTATTCAGGTTACAGACATGAATTATTGCCATTTAATTGAGAAGTTCTGAAAAAACATCTTGTACATACCTTTAGAGGATAAGAAAAAGAACCTTTCGGGGAGGAGAGCCATGAAATCCCCTTCTAAGGATCTACAGATGACACCTTAATGGTGTTTAGTTATTAACACTACAAAGGAATGACTTTCAGATAGAAGCACTATCTATGTGCTTTGTGATGGTATACTCAAGAGACGTATTGTTTATGGCTTGAAAAAGGACCCTAACACTGTTATTTTTGTCAACAGACTTTGGTATTTAACTATTTTAATAGCCAGTAAGTATGTCGTGTCACCATCGACTATCGATGTAAACAGATTTCTTGTCATTATGTTTTGCCAATATTGTGTTTACAATAGAGAACAATGTCATGTCTTTTTTTTGACTAATAATTGAATCGGTGGAATTTAAGTTTAAGCAAAATGAGCAAATATATCATATTGCACAAAATGTTTAGTTACAAAAAATTTGGTGACCGTTTTTGTCGTCTCAGTATTTCTTACCTCCTGTGTATCTTAGTAGAGTTATAAAATACTGAAACATGATGATTGCAAAACTTTTTGTAATTCTGTTAAGTATTGAAAATAATAAAAAAGGAGGAAAGCGTCAGTGACACTAAGAATTGTTACATTGTAGAGGAGGATGAAGACCGTGAAAGTGACCATCTTGATTTGACTGAAGAATCGACTATTAACCTAATAGAGACTGAAGGTCAAGAGGAGCAGTATGAAGACGACGAAATTTGTGACGGGAACGAAGAGGAAATTGATCTCAATTCTGAAGGTAACTACAGTGTTCAATTTGTATTAAGCGACTACTTTATTTATATAAGATATGAAATGTGATTTAACTTTTTGTTGCTATTTTGGCATGACAATTGGGTTAGCTTGATATCAAAATGTATATGTCATACAACGTTAAATGTAAATGCGGACATTTGCAAGACTAAATATAATGCTCTGATAACTGTATTGAAGCGATTCGTTAAGTAGTTTGGAGTACATTTTGCAATATTGGTTATTGCATTGTAAGGCCACAAATACGTATCTTTGAAGGGCCTGGACCTTAGCCCTAACCCTAGCCTAGAAAAGTAGAATATTTTAACATCGGGGTTCGCCAAGCATAGCTAGTAGTACACACGTAGCAAAAGGATGCGGTCACAGGTTAAAACTATGGTGGTGGCATTTTACCAATATCTTGCCATACCTGATTGCCACTTCTGGCTCAGTTATCCAATAATGAATCTGGTATATTTCAGGGGGTTACTTTGTCATCAATTGGCGGATCGTCTTATTCCAGTGTCCCATTAATATCATAGACCATTTCCTGAATCATATTTTCCTTAGGAGTTTCTTTATTATCTGAAATAGAAGCTAAATGTGCATTTTTTTCCCGTTTATCCTTGTTAGGGGTAAAAGAGCGTGTCTACAAGATAACATACGTTTCTGATGAGGAAGAAGAAGACCATCAAGTTTGCCAGACTGAGAGAACGAGAAGCATTGATTCCTTTGACCAGTTCTGCCGAGAACGAACTGAAACCAAGGAAACAGATCGAGATGGAAGCTCGGTTGATGGGGACTCAGATACAGAATTCGAGAGAAAAGATTTGGAAGATTCTTTGCTAGTGAATGATGGTAGGTTACGGTAGAGCGCCAGAGGGCTCTTATTAAAGTTTTAATGAATCTGTGTGGACGTGCACTGCATATCTTAATTAATATAACTGAGTTCCCGATGCAGGGAGGAAGGAAGCTACTCGTTATGACATCAGATTCTCTGTAATAATTGATTGGCGACTCCAAGTGTCGAGAGGTGTTTAGGCACTGAAGTAGGGGACTAAGGGGATCGGATCCCCAATACTATTTAACTATATAAAATCAGAAGATGAGCCTTTGGATGTTCGCAGTCCTCTTAGGAATTTTAATGGTTGGCCACCCTATTGCACAATTAAATGGATTCCTATATCGATTGTCAAATATTTGGTAAAAACTGCAGCACGCAGAGAAAGCATGCAGCACAAGCAAATAGGGCACGCTGTAACAGTCACAGGGTTACAAGTATCAAAACATATGATATCATAACCAGTGCTATGCAAATACATTTTCAGTACCATTGAATATAATTAGGTGATCATGAAATGTCCAAGATACTTTGCACGAAATTATTTTCATATGTTGTAATAATGCTAAGTACAAGAGTACCTTATAGCCTGAATCATCTGAGTAATGACTCAAAAATGTGTACTAACATCGTTGTCTTTCCATCACGTACAGAGGAAGCATCAGATATTTGTGCTGGAGCAGTGATGGACGATAGAGAGTACAAATTAATGGAGTTGTCACCGTATAACCTACCAAAGGAAAGCATTAATCGTGTGATGCATGCAAGGATGGATACTAGTGTAGGTAATATAATGAAACTACTTATAGGTCAATCGTCAAACATGAATCAAGGATGTAGGTAATGTTTCAAATTTTGAAAAGAACACTAGAGAAATAGAAAATTTGTCACCACCGGGATCAATAAATAAATCAATAAATTGTAAGGATGTTTATTAAGAAGCGTTCTTCAGCATTAAAAATATCGCGCGCCGTTTAAAATTGTGCAGGCTATAATTGCTATTACCACAGTTTAATGAATACTGCTTTGAGTAACGGATTCATTTTACTAAGCGTTTTCGTCAGACAGTGATAATGGGGATCATTTGGAGTGAAGGAGGAAAATTCTTCGCAAAAGGGGTTTTGCACCACAAACCAACAGTTTAAAGTTTGTCGAGGTAATGGTGCTCGAGGTAATCATGTATGCTCAGTCAGAAGTAAAGTAAAACAGCTGTATAGAAGAACGTAGACTGAGATATAGATTGATTACTATCCTTCAATTGTCATTTACAAAGAAATATGAATTAGAAAATCCAATTCGTTTGCGTATGAAAAAGAAGTAAACAAATCCCTACCATTTCTAGACATTTATGTTCAAAAAGACAGGTCCAGTTTTCTCACTAGTGTTTACAGAAAACCCTCGTTTACGGGACAATACACGCGT
>JAAAKM020003444.1:0-12493 GCA_010016025.2 Alatinidae sp. Z8VKAUB7J3 | reverse complement strand
AAACGTTAACAATAAGAAGATTTAAGTATAAAACAATAGGCAACCTCGTAATGAGGATTCTTTACTAATTTTCTACAAACATTGCTTTGAATGAGGATGATATTGTTGATTCTGAATCATGGCGTCTCGTAATATCCTTTTAATGCATTATAGTTTGCGTGAATCTGTACAATGAACCAGGGAATTTTAAAACTGTAAAGTCAAGAGAAGTAAAACAAACAAAAAGAAAACAGTGAAAAACATATTGCGATTTTTACCATCATTTCTGTCTTTACTCTGTGTGCTCTTTGCTACTCTATGTTGCTCTTTGCTATTCTTTACTGCTCTTTGCTGCTCTTTGTTGTTGGTCTTTGCTGCTCTTTGTTGTTGGTCTTTGCAGCTCTTTGCTAGTCTTAGTAGCTCTTTGATACTCTTTGTTGTTCTTTGTTGCTCTTTGCTGCTGCTCTTTGTTGCTCTTTGATGTTTGATGCAAGTTGTTTAGCTCTAATTGTTAATCTATATGCAATCCCTATACAAAGTTCTATTGCTATAAGGTTAGGATGAAGAGTATAAGTAAATTCATCTCCATCAAAGGCGAAAAGACGGCGTCGACAATCTAAGGATAGTGCATCTCGCGCTCTATAGGGAGAGGGCAAGGTTAGTATAATTCATAGTGTCATAGAAAAGAAACATGGAATATTAGTCAAACACATGTTTTTTTATGTGGTATACCTACTCTGTAAACATAGAAGTATAAAGCCAGGGGTCCGACAGGAGTGGTACACCTTATCAGAATCTATTCAAGAAAGCGATGGACATAGATAGTCAAGCCTATAATCTTTTCAAAGATCATCAAAACGTTGATAGTGATGGTTCATTGAGCAACCAATAGATAGGAAAAGTGTAGGTACAAGGTCTACCCACTTAGTTTTTCATTACGTTATTTAACCTACTCTTTTATACACGTTTTGCAAATACAAAATAGATTACTTTTTGTATGGTTGAACACAACTTGCCATGTTCTTATAGTCGTCTCTATACATAACATTACATGGTACCAGGAGATTCTCGTCATTTAGTTTGTTGTCGGACGGTGTTTGAGACGATGTCTAAAGCACAGAATAAAACAACAAATACTTGAGTTCCTGAAGCCACCAGAGGAACTTGCTATCGAAATCCGTCATATCTCAACTGTCTTGAAAGAGTAGAAAGTCTTCTGGAGCAATTACTCTCCTTCCAGTGGAGTAGCCGACAAATCTACCGAAGTTCAAGTGGTCACACTTCTTCATGTCCTCGGAAAGATGCCAGAGGAATTTTTAGAACTTTTGAATTTCCACCTAAAAACAGTACGGTATCCAGTGTTTTACAGACATTCTATAATTACTGTGAGCCAAAAAACAACATCAAGTATGAGCAACATCTCTTCTATTCGACAAAGCAAGGAGCACGTCCGTTTGACATATTTCTGACAGATTTACGCACGAAGACTGACACCTGCCAATTTGAACCTTATCCTTATATCCCTTATCAAGGATCAACTGATTCTTAGTGTTGACGATCTAATCCCACCGCATCGATTTCTTCGTCAACTTTATTAAACGTTACATAAGGCTACAACACATTATAGTCTGTCACAGCAGTTATTATCACAAGCAAAGATTCTGACTGCTAATCACACATCAAAAGTAGCGATTGATAAAATTCCTGCATAATACGAGAAGCCACAGACTAAGATCAAAGAGCATCGAGACCCATGTCTAAATCCATCATTAATTCTGTGGATGTCAAAGCAAAAGAACTGCCGCAGGGCGTACCACATGGATTAACGGCGGAGAACTTAACCCTACCTAGCATGCGCTTTTGATGACTTAAGCCAGCACAACGTGGGGCCTAGTAGGCCCGCGGGTATTTTAACATGTATAACTTCTATAAAACGTGACTGTATGCTCTATATTAAGGTTTTAAATATTTTAAGACCTTTGACGTTCAATTCAATTGTTTTATTTCAAAATTGTTGGTAAAATATGTGTTTTAGTAGTATTACAAGGTAAGAGAGTGAAGTCAAAACATGTTTTACCGGATGTAAGTCTAATCAGAATGGAATACAATTGCTACGCTTTGTTTCATGAATTTAAAGTAGCAAGAGTAACATCAAAAGCTGTTTTGAGCCTTAGAATAATTTTTTATTCTAAATACTTGAGAAGCACAAGTATTAATGGCAAATATTGGAACCAATGGTGGAGATGATTTCTCAATGATCGCAACTAAACGACTTTAAACAGAATAGGTTTAGTATGTCTCAAGATATGCATTTTTTAAAACAATAACTTGTGGTTATACCTGTTTTAAATGTCATTTAGCCTTATTTACATATTTGGGACCGTTCTCTATGGTTTTTAGATAAACATTCGTTTAAAAGTTAGGAGTGGATATATGACGTCATCAAGATCAATAATTACCCCCTAATTAGTGCTAATAAGCTCTTGATTAGCATTAATTAGTTTGAAATGTATTAAGAACTTAATATCAGATAATTCTACAATATATTTGTAAAATTCGTGTAAAAACATCTTGAGTTATAGCCTTTTGAACTTTTCACCATATGCGGGCAATTTTTTCAGGGGCACGTGACCAGATTGCAGACCGTGACGGCCAAATATTTCTTACCAAAAGTTTGCCAGATAAAAGTTAGGAAAAGTCAGAAAGTTTCAGCAACTTGAAAGAAAATGTTCAAAAGTTATTAAGCAATATTTACAGCCACGGTCCTACTCAAAATCAATTTACCAGACTTTTCGTAGTAGCAAATCATTCTAGAAAATCGCGCACACCTAGGGCATAGGGAGGTAAGTCCTTGTCTATCGTTGACAAGAGCAAGCTTAGTTTATGTTATAGACGTTTATGTTATAGAGTTTTCCTGATACAATAAATTGTAATGTGAGGCAATTCACGTGCCCTTCCAGGCTTTGCCATTAGTTTGCAGCTTGGAATTTTCTCCCTCTCTCTGAATGTGGATGAGAGTGTTGTCCGCGTTACCACGGCTGATCATCCTGCTACCCGCAGCCTACCAGATGACTACAGCGATCTTTTTCAAGGGCTGGGCTGCGTTGAAGGTGATTTCAGTATTCTTTCAAAAGATGGTCATACACCATCTATGCAACCCAGCTGACGTATATCACTCAGAGTTTTTGATTGCTTTAGGTTGAATCTAAAGTCTTTAGAATCATGTCAAGTAATTTCCAAAGTTACTCAACCTGCCATTGTGGCTAGCAACATAGCTATTATTGACAAGCAGGGCACGTCCCTTATATTTCTTTATATCCTTGCGATCTTAATGCTGCTTTCAAATGTGAGGTATCTTATCTTCCAGGAGTAAAATTGATAGTGATGTTTGTTCATAGAATGCTTTAAGTCTGACCCTAACAAGGTGAAAGACATATTTGATATGCCTATTCCCTCTAATCGTCAATGGCTAAGTGCATTCCCAATCTGTTAATGCTTACTGCACCAGAATTGCTAAGAATGAGACCTTGTGGATTTAGTATCAAGAATATGATGATGCTACTGTTAAGCCAAAGGAAGCTTTAATTCAGGACCCCAGTTTTAAAATGTTTTGATATCAATTAAGATCCTTGTTTGGTCGATGCATCAAAGTCTATTTTAGGAGCTTGCCTCATGCAAGCTGCACAACCACTTGCATATGCCTCTCGAGCACTCACTAGCGCGAAACAAAAATATGCTCAAATTGAAAAAGAATAATTGGCAACTGTAATTGGTTGTGAACGTTTCCATATTTTTACTTATAGGATGAATGCCAAGGTCTCTTCAGATCATAACCGTTTGGAGGCTGTTCTTCGTAAGTTTGTAAGAGTTGCTATGATACGGGCATACCCATTTTGTTGACATTAAAAACGAGTTTGTAGAAGAAAACACTTATTATTGATGGAAAAATTAATAGAATTAAATGTTCGATAATTCTTGGAAACAATCACCATCAAACCTTGAAATATGTATCTAATCGCAAACAACGAAGGCTTTACGAATTAGTGTTATAGGGGGAAAAAATGGGGGTTGGGATAGCAGAGTCAAACATTTACCGTAAAGAAAACGGTCGAACTTCCATTTGACCGCACCCCATCTGCTCGCAAGTCACTGGTTGCTGTTCTTGATAGTTTAGCTAAAGCTTATAAATTTCGGGTTAAATTTGCATGTTTTGTCTTTTTTTAAAATCTATTCACAACTAGGGGAGAGAGGGATTGCTCTCCCGTTAAGCATAAGACAGCCCCGTCATTCAATACTACTTTACATATGGATGGCTTTCCTGTGAGTAGACAAAAACTGCTGATGTATCCACTTCAGCTGGTGTAGTCTCCATCCAAGCTAGTGGATGATTAGTAAACCCTTCAACAACTTGTCCATTACTGGCTGGCTTGGCATTTGCCTCACCCAGGAATATTCAGAGATCAAAAATTTTCTCAACCGGCTACGTATCCACGTGCTCATAATTAGGGCCTTATCTCAATAAAATGCATTTTCAAAACACGCATTTCAAGTAAAAAGTTATTTAACGGTATGCTTCTCATTCATATTATTGGAATAATATACATCATATATAATGCAATATATACAAGTAAATATTATATGACTACAATCTGGAAAAGTAGTCGTCTCGTTATAATAATTTAACTTTTACTATTTAAAATTTATTGTAATAATTGGTAACAAAAGCGGGCTTGATTTCAAAGCAAGTACACATAACTGCTGCTCCATTTTGTAAAGCAATTGTATCTCTTACTCAGAAACTATGATAATTTTGTTGAAACATGTGCACCTTCAATGGCTTGTTACAAACAGATGCAATAGGAGACGAAAAGTTAAATCTTGCTTTGATACGTACTGTGACCATACACTGTCAGTACCATCGTACTGTGCCCCTTGGATTTGACGAAGTAGGCTTGAATAAGCAGGGTGGGGTATAAAGCAATATACATAGTATTAATATAGAAGCGTATAATGACATAACATAGTAGCTCTGTGTATAGCATGATAGCCTTCTTCACAGACGAATCAGCTCTCAATGCCTTCTGGGGCTGTCGGTGACGTCATGAAAGCTATCCAACCTTAAAGTACTCTCTACGTGCAGTACTAGACCACGCGATGGCTGCGCGAATTTGAGTGAATAATTCTCGTATAAGAACTGCACCCCAAATACAGTTGGTTCCATATAAACATCTGACGTTACTCAATAATCAGAATGCGGCCAATGACGAGCTCTTGATAGGCTTGTAAAATCAATCTGGGAATATAGAGGATATATGGATTCTACGCCATTGCCTACTGCTGTGGTATCTTGCTCCTTGGAACCTGAGAGATAATGTCAGGTTTTTCTTTTGATCTTATTAAATATTCGGAGATTTCTTTCCAACTTGGACTATTAAGACATGGCATAGGACGTTCTTTTCCAGCTTTTATGTCTTCTTTTACTGTTTTCCTTGTTCTCTCTTCCAGAGAAAAACATTATTTAGGAAACTAGTAGAGGTCATAAAGACGCCCAGCCCCACTTCCATCCCAGATGGCACTACCATTGACTTTTACTCAAAGTAGGGGAAAATTGATATTTGGTATCCAAAATAATGGTTAGAAACGGAGCTGACGAAAGTGCATTGAACACAGGAACACAGAGCTACTACTACAACTACTACTACTACTACTACTTCTACTTCTACTTCTACTACTTCTGCCACTAGTACTCTTCCTACCACTACTACTACTTTTAATACTACCACTACTATTACTACTACCATGACTACTACTACTACGTCTGCTGCTGCTGCTACTGCTATCTTCCACTATCATTCATTCAGACTACTGCAATATCGCACTATAACTACATCGGTCTATTGGTATGTCGGACCATCGATGCACTAGACTGTTGGTTAGTCAGACTTTAAAGCCCCAGGCTATGCAAAAGTTGAACTACCGACAATTTTTTTTCTAATGGGCACACCTAACATCTTTGGGTAACTATTTAGACCAGTCTATCGTGTCCAACAAAGAAGAACGCAGATAAAGAGAACGATGACAGGCACTAGCAATGAACCCAGGATCCCTCTCTCGGTACCCTGGACAACTCTTGTTTTTGTAGCAGCCGTAACATTCTCTTCTGCTGAAAAGAGTGCCTTTTTCGCACCATCCCATTTCCCTGGTCCTTGCAATCGATACTGGTAAGGAAATGTTGGACCAAAGAAACAGTAAAGCCCAAGGCGGAAGTCTTCACACAGTAGTCTCCATATGTTTGGACGACAGCCAATCTCCGTTGCAATTTCATCCGCATACGTAACCACATCTACCTAACGAAAGGAAATCATAAGTTATCAAGAAAAAAAGTTGTAGCAACATGACATAAAATTTTTATGTAAGCCTTGCAGTAAGTGTACGTACTAACAGAGGAGATTAATAGCCTTTTAGTAGTATCGAGTAAATCTTAAAGCTGTTTTCTACTTGGAGTGACTAGAACAATTCCTATATACACAAATTTTATATTTAATGATATTAAAACAAATCACTGATGACAAAGTAAACTTTCCTCGTGACCACAAATACCAAATGAAAGAAATTGTCGTACGTCTAAATACGCAATAAATTTCCCTGTCAAGTTCCACATACGGGACAGCAATGTGTCAAAACCTGAGTATATATTCTAAATTACATTGAAAGCAGCTAAGAAGGCTGCGACTTGCCGGCTACAGCCACCCGCAGCACCCCCTAAGTTTATGTAGCATGAATCACTTTAAAAGAACTGGGACTTTTAGACATGAGCATAATTTAGTTTAGGAGATTCTTAAGGCTCTACCCCTATACGTTTGCAGTTACTGGATAGGCTCTTTAGCTGTTATAAAGAAAAGCTGCACAATTATTGCGCGGCAGAAGTGGGTTGGTGAGCCTCTCCTAGCAAACTTTTGCCTGTCACTTCTCTCATCCTTCTATTTGTGAGAGCTTTTTGATTTTTATGTGTCACGATACGATTGCATTTGGAACTAAAACATTTATTAGTTCAGGTCAAAATTTGCGTTTAAAAGAGTGATTGGGGGAGAAAATCTAGAAAAAGGGCTATTCTAAATGAGAAATTTTCGGGTTATTTTGGCTTTTTGCAAGTATTCTGAGAAACTAAATGTATTTGATATTCAACTTTAAAATTTTAAACATATGAAATTCCTAAGAAATTCAAGTAAAGGTATACTAACCGGTTAACTAATACGTCCCTACCTAAAAGACTATAAGATGTAGAATAAAATGTTTCACAAACCACTGCCTTTTTGTGCTTAATGATAATACTAAAAGTGTGCCAAACTGCAGTGGTTTGCGACGCGCGGTTGCTGAGTTAGTCTGCGTAGGGGATACTCAGAAAACTTTTTACTTCAAAACGATTACGATTAAAACTAAATTACGAACGCTGGGACACAAAGGGGCATAGTCGAGATCATGAGAAAAGTTAAAGGTCTTATGTACTGCGTACTAAGAAGGGTTATTACCAAAATGATGATTGATTCTTATGCTGCTTCTCTTACCTCAATGGTGTGTCTTTTCGAAGCATAGTAGACGTCTTCAATTTCTCTTCGTTTGCAATCAATGTCCTCTAACATTTTCTCTTTTGAGGGCAGCTGACAAAGTCCTTTGAATACCCGTGTTGCCCATCTTGCTTGCAGCTCTGCCAATGGCATAATTGCTCCCAATGGCTGCAAGCAGCCAATTATACACAGATTGCGCTGATCCGGTGGAAACATGTACTTGTACAGAGTGACTTGATTGTTTTCACATTGTACTAAATCTGAGGATAGGCATGGAAAGCCAATTTCGTACCCTGTGGCATAGATGATAGCGTCAACATTGTCTACAATAGTTCCATCTTCAAAAACCACTCCTAGATAATGAGGAATAAAAAAATTTAAATACACCTTGAAATATTATCACACGGTTTTCGAAAGGCAGACATCGTTCGTAAGATATATAAATAGTCGAATAAGAGGCACTGTTTGTTTGCAAATCTCAATGAGAGAGCATATCAATCTAGAGTTTCACTTCCTCTTTGGGTCAAGATCATCTGAGCCCTTGCATAAACAATATGTGCTGGACCAACTAACTAAACCACTGATGATAATTTCTATACTTATTTTCTGCTTTGATACGCCCTGAGAAACATAACGCCAATGTTGGCACAATTCTGAGTAATTTAGATATTCAATTATGGTCGTCATACAAATACAAGTATCGTATATGGAATAGAACGAAAATTTTCACTTTGATAAAATTGATGTGACAGGATTATAGAAAAAAAAATTGTAGGCAATCATCAGCATACATCAGAGAGTTCGTTAGATAGAAAGATAGAAAGATACATGAGTATGCTAAAAGGATGATATGGAGAGAGTTGTAGGATACGTTCGAAAAATCAATACTGTAGCAAAAGACATTATATTCTTTCATGAAAGACATGGTATCTCAACATTACTTTGATATTTAAGCTCAACAGCATATGGAATATTACATTCTACTTACCAGTTTCTGCCAGTTTCATGATATTTGGTTTAACTTTCACCATGCAGTGTAAGATTTTGCACGGAAGGTCATCGTTCGCCGTTGGATGATGACTCAAATATGGTGTACTGGGCTGCAAACCCATTTTTTCATAGTTGTAAAGTGACTTTATAAGCTGTGCAACCACACTTCTTGACACCTTTCTCGGTACATAGCCCATGACTCGCGAGTTTATCAATTGATCTCCTGGCTTTCCGTTAACTGCTCGTGGAACAATCCAAGCTCCTTTGCGAGTGCTAAGATAAACCTGCTTGCAATGGCGACTTAGTTCGACAGTTATATCTCCCCCGGAGTTTCCAATGCCTTCAAAGCAAACAGGAATGCATATTATAGTGTAAAAATTGTCGTATGAAAGGGTCATATAAATATCAAATTAATGGAAGTATACAATACAAACACCAGATATGATAGCAACTCGAAGCTTACAATGAGTCCTTACAAAAATTGTCGCTGCTTATTGTCAGAAGACCAAGTCTTCAAGAATTCAATTGCATCACGAGATCTGAACAAGACAATAAAGGTACACATCTGACTTACAACTTATCTTTATTATATTTCCCCATGTTCGTAATCATACTGGATACTTGAGATAAATGGAACTTATTAATTTAGAATTCCAAATAAATTGTAAACGTCTAAAATACTGCTCAGCCGTTGACAATTCTGGCTTTCACATTTATTCAACGTTACCTGGTGTTTGACTAGACATTATCAAAGTGTTTATTCAAGTGATTGATCACGTAACGTTGTATCTTGATCGGCAGATAAAAATTTCCATTCTTGTCAGTTTTGTTTCTGAGGTACCATTCTGTTATGCCCATTTTGTTTGCATATGATCTCGATCGGTTTTTCGGGTTTTATTTGCATAGTTTCACAGTTTTCAGTAACAGTACCTAAATCATTAGCTTAATACACCAATCCAGATTGAGCCCGCTGCTCCTCCCTTCATTAGTTACGCTTGACAAAGACGAAAAGTCCGTCATAGCACTTCCTTTCAGCGAAAACTACGAAGAAAAGCGTTAGCGATGGCTCGTGATTTTCGGTTGAATTTTCTTCTAGACGATTTGTCCCTTGATTTTCTGCAAGCTTAAATGGCTGGGCTGTAGATTTTCTGTACCAGAACAGGTGCATGGCGTTAGTTTTGATGCCAGAAGCATCGATGAGCTGCAGTGTCGCGCAAGTGTTATCGATCGATGCGGACATCTGAGAATTTTCAATGAACCCATTTTCAAATCAACAAAGCCAGACAAAATGTGAAAGAAAAAGATTGTAATTGTGTAGGCCTTAAATCCGTCAACGTTTTTATTTGAGTTGTCTTAAAGGAAGCTTAAACAGAGTGTAGTCCAGAAGTGTTTTCCTTTTGGATCTTCTATTAATATAGACTGCAATTTCTCTGCAAAGAGAAAGAACTGGCAAAATGCCGTATAAGAAGGTGCTTCTGGTTCAATTTTACGGTAATCGTAAAATATGCTAGCTCCAGGGAAAAACTGTGTAGTCAAAAATCGATTAAAGTAAAGGCGCATACTGGTGCGTCGGCAAAATTTACACAAAATCTATGCTTTGCAGGCCTTATTTAAAGTCTATCGTTTACTATATTCTTAAAAAAAACAAGAGTTTTATAAAATTGCTTTCAGGTTAAAGGCGCGCACGACAAGCACCCTAAAGCTTTCACATCATTATTTTGTGGTGACCTGCCTCTCGAAACATTGCATGTCTTTGAAATACTAAGCAACCTAAACCGGATAAAGTGGTAACAAAATGAGTTTAGTTATAAAAGGTAACTCTACAGGTCCGATCAAAATTAGAATCTTTGATCAAAGACGACAACAGGCCTTTAAAAACATGTGCTTAGACCCTTCTTTCGGTTCAGTATTACTATTTTATATCTTTCGTTTGAATTAAAATCACAACAAGGTATCCTATCTTAAGTTAATAACTTTTTCATTCAAAAGATTAAACATTTTGAGAAATCCATCTGATTTTTGGTTGATGAATACGCCGTCAATCCTTGTCGGTGATAATCTAAATTCTGTACCAATAACTCGCGGTTTCGTACCAATTCTTTGCTGTATTGTTTCTATGAGAGTTAATCCCAAATTTTAAAGGTATTCTGGCAAAGATGACGTAGAAGGGAGTAGCTATCGTTTGTGTAAGAGAGGTATAAATTACAAAGATTTGACCGCGATTCTGTTAAAATTCTTTGTGCTTCACGGACCTAATAAATTTTGCGCGATGATTCTTTTGTCCTGCAATATGATTGGCCCATCGATCTTTTGTTTGACAGCCTGGATCGGGGTAATTCAATCTGTTTAGAATTGCTTGGTCCCGGGTAAATTTGAAATTGTTGACTTAGCATTGTCCCTCTTATCAAGTAATTCTCTCTCCGAGGTAGCTTTTTTTCTCCGTGTATCATTTTCAAACAGTTCTCTGTCTAGTGCTTCTTTTTCTATATCTTTATATCGGGTGTCTTTCTTCAATTAGATTTTTACTAGTATCTCTTTCTTCAATAGCACCCTTTCTAATGCCTATTTATCTAATCCTTCGCGCCTTCTACTGGCTCCTCTTCTCCTCTTTATCCGCGTCCCTTCCGTGCCTTCCTATTATCATGCTGCTAACATCGTGACTATGATTGCTTACATGTAGTTGTGATTGTTATTGTTACAATACTAGATGGTTTAGTCTCGTCAAGCACCAAATCAACAGAGTGGATTGCTTAACACTTAGAGGATATCGATATACCGGTATATAAACAAAACTAACACTTCACGGCTCACTAATCAGAGATTGGGAAAACATAATTTAGGAATCGTTATAAAAGATGTCTTATGCTGACAGATGTTGAAAGGCCAAAATTGCAATCCAAAAACAGTTTTCACCAAGGAGGTCATTTAGTGACCGTAAATTTTCTTACTGAGATTGTAAAGTTCTTCTACATTAATCTTCTTCTTTGCAGTGTCGTATTCAAAACTTTCGAACTTAGACGATCATGGCTTTAACAAGATTACGGTCCGAAAATGTTTCGCGTAAATTGTTCACTTTCACAAGATTTTTTAAATGTCCCACAAAATTTGTTCGAGGTATCCCGTCTTTGTCCAAAAATTGCGTTTCAACGCTATCCATAAATATGCTAGAATAGGGAGGGGAGAATTTAGTACCAATAGCCCTTCCCGAGATTTGACGTTTGGTACAAGAGTTAAAAACAAATTAGTTATTACAGAGGACAAAGTCTACCATGGCCACTAAATCCTCAGATGGTATAAATTTTTGATTATGATTCTCTAACCGCTCGTAAAGTCTCTTAAGTCCATTGTGGTGTGAAATAATAGTATACAGTGCTACTATATATGCCGTCACCAAGATCGCTCCATACGGGGCCGCCCTTAATGCATGAAGCTTTTGAAGAAAGTGGGTGGTATCCCTAATAAACGATTTGCTAGACTTCATTACTTCTTGAAAGTCGGATACTTTCTCTGTAGGGGTTCCACAATTAAAAATAACTGGGCGACCAGGGACATCCGATAGCCATTTATGTATTTTTGGCAACAAATATAATTTCCCCAAGTTGGCACTGTTGATCGAGTGAAATGTTACTGTTACTTGCGTTCTTTTTGGGTGATAAGCTTCCTGTGTGCTAAACTTTTAAACATGGCATTACTTTTAAGCACGAGGTGTGCGATCCCCTTCTCGTTAATTTGAACATATATATATATATATACAACTAAAAACAGATCCCTAATCCATAAAAGTTTAAAATATTTATACAATAAAACACCAAACTCTGGCTCTCGCGAGCTTTCGGAAACTAGTTTCCTTCATCAGGCACTGAACAGTTGATAACCTAGTCCTTAAATAAAAAATCTATGAACAATAAAGTCTTGTTTACAATAAACCTGTTTTCATTTAAAATTGCCTTGATAAAATT
>JAAAKM020003438.1:1270-12496 GCA_010016025.2 Alatinidae sp. Z8VKAUB7J3 | reverse complement strand
ATTCTTCCAACTATGGTTGCAAGTACCCGACAAGAGTGTTTTCGTCACCTTCTCGCTTCTGAGGTCACCCTTTCGCTTTCGGGGTCACCCAGTCATGCCTCACTGAGCCGAAGAACTTAACACAATGCTTAAAGCAAACGTTACAGGCATTTAATTAGGTTTACTCGAAGAAGGAGAGCCGTTTATTTGAAGGTTTACCAATTATTTACTTTTAAACATTTTCTGTTAACAACTTATCCAGAGAAACTTCCCTCCGTTACAAAAATAGACGTAAACAATACCATGGCTTAAAATTCTCAGTGTTTATTTAATCTAACTCTACAAAACATTATAACCATTATATACCTGTATGATCCAGGGACACCCAGGAACAGTTTATAGTTCAGGCGACAATGGGAGAGGGGGTGATATTTAATTGGACCGTTTGTAATAAAGAATGTAATTATTTGTCTTTGTGCACATGACCCCTATGCTCCCAGATGCATTGGAACTAAAGATATTTCATCATTTCACCGAATTACACATGAGAGTGTACATCCCCCCCTACATGCCATTAGTTATACTCTTGATCGAACGAGAGTAGAATACAGAATGGCTCCGAAACTTCTTTATTCTTCAAAACTCTAGTTATCGAATATTTTGCAAAAATGTTCATATTGATTCTCCTCTTAATCATGTTCATCAATTGACCAAAAGTTTAATTAGACTTACTTTTTTTGCCCCCCTAACCCCCACTGTTGGTAAGACCTGCCGTTGAAGAGAAACAGCTAATAGTAAAATTTGTCTATCTAATTCACCTGCATTATAGACATTGCCACCTTGCAACAAAATGAAGTTCTGTCTCTGTACTACCAACATCTTTATGAAGATCTTGAAGTTTTGATCCTATTATTTTATTCAAACGATTTACACATTATCATAAAGGATAACACACAGCAGAAACTTGCATGGTTTTAGTTAAAACAATAAATTTCTTACGAACAGACAATAAGAGAATATGTAGATTTGGGGGGAGTGATTTTCTTCTCGTGTGCAGAAGAATTCTATCGAGCATTCTAGAAAGATCGTATGATGATTGACTAGGGAAATGTAGAGAACTTTCTTGACCACTCTGAGTCAGAAAGCCGATTTATGTTGACTCTTGGCTTATTGATAGACGAAAACGCCCTGTTAAATTATTTCAAATAGCGTTTCAAGCTTTAAGCCATTCAAATAACTCTTTTATGCAACGCTTATCAGAAATGTGCAATGTCTGAAGCATGATCAAGGTTAGAAGAATGCTTTGGTTTTTCAAAATTTTAACATAAATTTAAAGACAATTCTCCTCAAACTTTTTTTAGGTTTAAGACCAATCCACCGTATCCCCTACGACCCTATGTGGTAAAATCGCATCGCTTTAACCAGACCTTCAGCACCTTCTGAACTTGGTTCCTCTCCTTCGGACGAGCATGCCATGCGTGACATCACTCCTAAGCCAGGGAGGTCTTAAAGCCCCTGTGATAAGCCATTTGATACTTGGAGCATTGACAATGAAAACGGACACTGTTGACATCTCCTTGTATTATTTTTGTCTTTAGATTGTTTACCTTATCCGCTTGTGGTGACCTTTCCACTCTTTTTCAACTGAGAATTTTCTTCGTGACGTAAAAGATATTATGACATCTTTTCCGGTGAGAAAACTGCAAAGCGGAAGGTGTCACTCGAGACAAAGGTCTGCAAAGAGCAGCAGCAGAAACCCAACACTAGAAAATTTTGCTGACCCACTGGAATTCGTAGCTCTTCGTTTGCTGCTTGCTTTATTGGCTAGGTAGACATCAAATATGAATCTTTGATGTGGCTTGAACAGTTGTTGGTTTGTAGACAGTGATTTGGCCACGAAAACTGGAACTCTGCAATCATGGGAGTAACGTCATTGCATTCCCTTATTTGCTTTGCATTGCTGTTTTGTGTATCTGGTGAGTATGATTCTGGTGTTGTGGTGGTCACTTTACGACAATTTTTCTGAATGGCGTATACTATTACCATAGTGTTCACTGTAATACAGAGACCTATAAGGTTAATATGTCAGCATCTGAGTGAACAGGATGAACCTTATTTCCAAATCGATTAGCTCCTGTTAAAGATCGACTCACACGATGTTTCGAGGTCTGAGTCGGTTTTTCTCGAAGCTGAATATTGTGTAAAACACCGTTACCATTTGCACAAAAACCAAGAACGGATATTGCAATTTCAAACGTAACACTACAGCCAAAATATTAATATTGTGTCATCGGTTTCAAATAAACACTGCGCAACACGTTGTGGTCCAACTTGCGTGTTTTTGGATCTTGATTGTCAAAACAGAATTTTTGGTTTGGTATGTATCCAACTTCCTATACGGGTTCACCGCCTCTTAGAAGGTGGGCTAATGTGTAGTTTGATGGTGTTTATTGCGAAAGAGACTGCATTTATGTGTCGGTAAATGTTTAGTATTGAATAGTGAGTAAGCATGAACACGCTGTTTTGCTTTCGGCGCTGTGCTGTTCTGAGAAAGGGGCTACGGTGCTTCCACCTTTACGAAATAGGATTTCCGAGTTATCGTTGCGACCCGTAATTAATTGCAAAGTTCAAATGAAGTCCCCAAGACGAAAACTTCCCGCGATTTAATTTCAATGAATAATTGGTATCTAAAAAGGAATCTGTTGAAAATTATGCAACTATCTGAAGCTGTTTGCCTATCACTTTGCTGGCCTTATAAATGAAGTGAAGTGTTTGTGAATTGTCTGAGTAACCACATTGTTATGTACTTCTAATCAGTTCCTGATTGGCATGCTAACCTTTACTGTTGCAAATATTATATACATGTATCTCGTAGCAAGGTGCGCAACATCCTCCTTTCTAAAGCCACGAAGGCATTGGGAACGTGAGCCTAATGTTATTAGTATATTTATTAAACTCTAATAAGCATTCGTGAATCAAAAGTATATTTAGGCCGTCAAGTAATCCTAATAAATGTACCGCCAGAGAAACCCTTTTTTCTTTTGGAAAGCTGGCCCCTGGGGAATACTCCCCTGCTGATCAAGGGACTGTACTAAAACACACTTTCAACTGCCCTGTATTTAATTAACTAACCAGGTAGTGGTGGTTCTTAGACAGGGACAAGTTGTCGCTATGGCAGGAACTTGAGAAGTTGGGACCGGGAAAGAAAAATCGTAAAACCGTATTTCAACCTCGAAATCACTCCGCAAAACTTTATCATCGTCGGATTTCAAGCAAGGTTGGTTAAGTAAATACTACCTGCCTTTTACATATTGAGGCACTCATGGCTATACAGTAATGTACCGAATAAGGCCATGAACTTTTACTAAGTTTCGCGCACAGAAATACGAGTGTCCATTTGAGGTGACGTTTATTCACTGATCTCATTCATTCAATAGTGGACACTGAGATTGACAGCCACAAAGCCACACACTTTGGTAGTTGTACTTTTATTTTGGACAATTTGGAGCCGACCGCTCACCAGGCGTCTCAGATTAATTGGGTGTACAGTTACAGGGCGTAACACCTATATTGTTTGTAATATTCCGTACACATAAACGTCTTTATCATCTTGATTCTCAACTCTCAGTCTGCTAATCCGTTTGTACGGGAACGGCGTCCACAGTATGAGACTTTGAATTTGAACTTGGTTGTTTGGGACATGATTTTATTGTTCAGGCAAGGTTGGATGTACTACATGCGGGCGCTTGGTCCGACACTAGGGGTTAAAGAAGCCATTTGTTTCCGTGTGCTATATGCATGGCAATCTCCCAGTGCGCCCCCTCTCGGATAATCACTATATGTATGGCCCCGGCGATAGAACGATCCCTACCAGACCTTATATATATGACAAGTCGCCAGAGAATGTAGATCGTGCACTACAGTCAAACGTTTAAGGGCCGAGGTAACGGGGACAAAATACCGAAAGTTCGGGGACTGCAACAGATAGAATTTATTCCTGAATATTTCCGCCGAACGCGCATGTTTATTATGTAGCTACAAGGGAATGTTACTTTATGACGTAGCTACTACGGGGCTTTGTAGATTTCAGATGTTTGACGACTTGGAGTACGGGTGGCAAGGTGTAAGGGGCTAGTCCATGAAAGTTTTGTCGTCCAATACAACTTTCACTTGGACCATTTGTTTCCATTTCAACTTGTTTTCAACAAATATCTTAATTGATGAAGACAACGACGACGTGACAATCTTTTTTTTGTGATGAACACAAAGTCGTAAACCTTGATGATGACGTAAACAGACAGTAAACCCTGCCCTGTCAATGAGATGTGTCATTGCCTGGAATGGACCTTATTAGTCTGTCTTTAATCTTACATTTCTGTCCAAGGGTGGGACTTGTCAGGGGCTGCCCTCAGAGATAACCACCACGTTTACACGTGGGGTGGAGGTTAGGGGCTTAATCTGGGGGCTGAGAAAAATAAAAGGCTTTGGGCTATTTTATCTCAGTCGATAATCAGGAACGTTTTGAATCTTCTGACTCTCTTTCCTTTATTTAGTCATGTTTTTCAGTGTTTTCTTTGTTCTCCTTGCCTGACAAAAGCATTATTTGACAACAAAATGGAGGTACTCAAGCTCCAAAGTCCCCCAGTGATCCCGCCACTGCAACTAGGGGAAGCTTTTGTTGCAGCCCGAGAGTTTGGTGAGACGTGGAGATTTCTTAGCCGTTGTTATCCCCCAAATTTTAATTGATTCTCCACCAAGGCTACGGGTTAAAAAGCCAGAAACTGGTTGATTTTTACCAAAAAAAGTCCAAAATTACCATTCGGAATGTTTATTTTGACATTTATCCGGTGGGGGGAAGGGGACGCAAACGTTTTCATGCCTAAGGGCGATTCTCCATCACGGGTGTAGTGCAATGGTACTCGAATCGAATGCCCCATTTAGATGGAGTATCAGTTAGCGCATAACGCTCACGAAGCTGGCACTCTAAGAGAGGTGGGGCGGTTGGGATTTCCCAAAATATAAAAGGGGGAAGGTCATAAGTTTCATCATTCCCTGGAAATAATCCTAAAAATAGCATCTATTCAATTGTATATTACGTTTGGTTACACTGATACAACAATGTAAGAGGTGGATAAATTCAACTGAAAGTGGCATTGTGTAGGCTAAATTCTAGCTGGGACAAGTAAATTGCCTCTAAGCCATTGCTTAAAAGTCGTGAGAAAAGTTTGTGCATTAAGGCCAAAAGACACAATTTTCAAGGAGTTTTCAACGCATATACCTATGGACATACGGGCAAGAGTCACCCTATAATTATCCCATAGGTTCGACGGTTTTTGTTTCCGATGCATTATGTTGTACTAAAGTGAAAAATATATATTCCGATCAGAGGTTGGCGATACGCTAGTGAATTCTCTCAGGGGGGGCTGCCCCTCCCCCCATACCTTCGTGAGTGGCGCACAATTTTTTGAAACCTAAATATAAGTACACTCCAAAACGCCTAATTCTTACATCTGAAGCGATACGTAATAAAGGATACGTAATAAAGATACGCAAAGGATACGTAAAAATGAAGCATCATTATGTTTGGGAGTACGGATCATTCAGACACCTTTCAGCTCCGTGCCTTCGCGGATGCAGGTTACAGGACACTCTGAAAAAGTGCACTAGAAAGGAAAGCTCCAGAAGAATAGGCATATGTATCTGCTTCCATACTGATAAGCAATGTGCGGCAAAGTTGGCAAATCAATGTACAGAGATATCGCTAAATCTGAAGACCATATCAAGACTTGGTATCAGGAAATTTAATCTTTGTGTCAGTAGCGTCGGTATTGGTCTCAAACATTTGTCGCAGCTCTATCAATATCAGATATAGGTAGAAGCAAATGTTGAGCCTCCGCATGCTTTAGCTCCATTGCGTGACATATTCGGTCCAGATCTTTCATTCTCAGCTTGTTTCGAGCCCCCCCCCCCCCCCCGATACTCAAAAATATCGAGGGATTAGGGTAATAGCTTGCTTGACGAATTCTCACTTTTCGTATCAAAAATGATTGCAGTGGCGTACAACCTACTGTAAGTGTTATTTAGATGTTACATATAACTTGCAGTTTGTTAGGATAGTCTAGGATCGCAGACTACTCCACTACAGATAATAAGTTTAAGTATGAAGGCAACACTTTTGACGATGCAGTCAGTAGGTCGGGAGGATATGGAATTTCAGTAAATTATCTAGTGTTCAACTGCGACTAGCCCTGTTTTAAAAGCTTGCATTCCCGTATACCCTCCCTTAAGAGGCATTCCATCTACCGTATCTCTAGTGTGTATGAAAACAAAGGGTAGTGATAGTACCGTGGCCATTGTGTTACAATGTTTCTCATAGATCGTTACATGTTCTTAATATATTGGGTTTTCTTTGTTTGCCTCATTTCTGTAGATGGGAAACCATTTGATGATTCGCATAGCAGACGAGAATGTGGTAAAGGTAAGTATTTGATAACTTTTAAATGCTAAGCGAATTCTTTAAATCTTTTTAATAAGCTGAATGAAGGTGCTAGTGAAGTACAACCTCCAATGTACAAGGACCCAACGAAGTCTTAGAGAAGAGACGAAACGTTGTCATAATTGTAGTTTCCTTCTTGGCGTTCTCTCTATAGGTTATCGTCGTCACATTTCCCAAATGCAGATTTTCTCGGGTTTGCCAAAGGTAAGTTTTAAGGATGAGATCAGGGTGTTATTATTGGTAAATTCCTAGGAAAAATACCAGTCAGGGTATTGCCCAAGATCCGCATAACCAGCTATTTTTATAGCAGCAATAGAGGTAAATACATATGCAGCAGTTGCACTGCAAATGGAGATTTCTCCCTCACTTATTCTCATGTGGCCCTCCGACAACACATGAGGAATGGAAATAACTGTGAAGAATAACAGTATTTGTTTTCTTTTTAGGAAATAGACAATTTAAAAAGAATCAAGTATATCACTACTTGTATGAGGGAAGAGTAGAAAGTGGTATTGGAGGTATTACAGATGAGCTAGCTATGATGGAAATCAGTGCCAAGTTATCCATCAGATATACTGGAGGGTGTACTTATAGCATGCAGGTAAGCCAGCTCTCACTCTTCGTAAGGCCGAATATTCCAAAATTATTCAATTAACCGATTTTCCCTTTTACATTCGTACCCTCATAACGTGAGGAAGGATATGATCTACTTTGGATAAGGGCCTGGGAGGTCTGGGACTGAGGAGACTAAAGTGGAAAAGGAAGACACGGGCGGCCGACGCTGTAAGGCAGGAACAGCAGCCACAATTGAAGAAAATGAAGAAGATTTTGTACACTCAATTTGATTGAGATCTGGAAATTAAAATTTGATAATAGCACTTTCTGCGCCATAGCAAATACGCTTATCCAATACATTCTATAAAGCAAGACGCGGACCATGCCCGTATTTAGATAGGTGTGGTAGTCAAACTTGAAAGGTTTACTTGACTTTGCCTCGTATAAGTCAATCCCACTCCAAAAAATTTGTGGCTTATCAAATTTATTCAGATTAAAATAGGTAGCATTTTCCAAATGTATACAATGAAATATTTTCCCTCTGCAATTGACGCAGTGTACAAAATATCATACTTTAGCACAATCAGAAAATAAATCCATTTTTGTTGGAATCCTGCCACATTGCTTGCATCAGCCAGATGACATACAAAACTAAGATCAAAACAATTTGTGGTGATTACAGTGGCATTTTGTGCTATTTCGGATATTTTGTTTGTTGTTTGGCACGGAAGTTTGTGGAAAACCATAAAATAACTCCAGAACTCTTGCTCCGCAGAAATCAAGATGAGGTTACAAAAATGTCGTAGAGTTCTCATGACTAAGAAGAAAACAATATGTAGCAAACACATGTTTACCTAAAATAGCAACCTTACACGGAGAGGTTGTGTAGGTCTACTGAACGAAGGAGCTGCAAGCAAGCCCTGTGTAATCTGAGCGAAGAGGTTCTTATCCGCTGGCCACCTTTATCAGACTTTGCGGCACCACCTCTTTCTACTAGTGTCCTGTGAATTGACTCTCCATGTTTCATGTTTAGGAGTGAGGTTTCGGTGCTTACGGGTATGAAAATATCAACAAAGAATGAAGTATCCCTTGCCCTTAATATTTAAAACAATTTCAGCAGTAGGCACAAAGCCCCCTTTGTCGCTTTAATTTGTTACACCGACCGATGGTTTATTCTGGCTTAACCTACTCTAAGAGTTAAACCTCGTTTGAATGGTCTTTATGGGGACTTCTCAGTTAACCTCCCTCTTGAGAAATTCAAAAATCGATTTATAATATGAGGTAATGTATCGAAATATTGTAAAACAGAAGATGCACACTTATTAGTAAGCAATTATATAAATTAACTTTTGATGAACTTTATAATTACCATTTAAAGCAAAGATGTTCGTGCCCAGTTGACAAAAAGAAGAAAGCATGCGAGTATTTAGAGACGATTTCTTAATATTTGCTCGAAACTCCAGCATGTGCCGACCCTTAACAAGAGATTAATTCAGAGTAGTATTTTCCTTAATGAAAGGCAACGGTATACTTATCGCTTGATGAAGTATTCATGACAAAAACTATTTTAAGTCTTTGATATCAGGACTTGCACAGAGGTCTACATTGATGTGTCAGTATCGGATAGTTGCCTCTGTTACGCTCTTACCAATATCCTTAATGAGCCTCATGATAACTAGAGCGGTGACAAAAAGGCGCAATCACAGTGGTAAGTGAGGCTATTCTGTAGACGCCAAACATTGGCCAGTGCCTTCACTTCAGCATATCAAAGGGTGATTCCGAGGTTGCCTCTCTTACGCAAAATTGTTGGCAAATGCTCCCTCAAGCTGGCTTATTAGTGCAGTGATGCCAAAGAGCCGACAAATGGATCACATGAGCTTGAGTAGGCGCAGACATTGATGCTGGTTAATTTCACGGGATAGTTAAATACTTGGCTTTATTAAAGCAACATCTTGCAAATTGATCCTTAACGCATTTACCATCTAAATGCTTGCCCCGTTCTGGTCAGTGAGTTTGATTTTGACCAGACGGCCGACAGTAGTGTACGTGAATGAGAGGCTGACAAATGAATGCCATTGAACTGAATAAGGTGGTGATTTAATTGAACGTGTAAAAACGAGATTCTCAACTTTCGATGTCTGTTGCAAATTCTCTGTGCAATAGGTGCACCTTTATGGCGCACTAGGAGAACGTGACCCAAAGATGGAACTCTCTCCTCCTGTCATTCATTACGTTCATTGACTCCGACCACGCGTCTCTATTATTGCATTTTGACAAACGTCACACAATCCCCAGGTTTGTCTTGAAGAGATTTTGGTTATTATGTGATAACCATTCTCTTTAGGATAGCTTCTCACATATTTTTATCGAAGTACTGTTTTTGGCCGATTATCTCCCTTGACAGTGGTTTTTCCGTTTTCTGTATTTGTTTCCAGATTCATAACGTGCAGCTTACAGAGAAACTTGGCAATACAGACCAGACCAAAGACAGCAAAGTGAAACAATGGTTACAGAACGAGTTAGTGAAGCAACCTCTCTTGTTCACATTAGACCAGGGGCTTGTGCTAGACATACGTCCAGAGCTTCGTGAACGTGACAAAGCTGTTTTAAATATAAAACGTTCAATGCTTAGTCCATTCCAGCTGAAGTGGGGAAAAGTCAGTGACGGTATTGAGGTGAGAGAAGCAAAAAATGAATCCTCTATCTTTCCAGCCTGTTGCCAGATCTGTTATATTGATTTGGATCTTCGTGGTTGCCTACTTATTATTGTTTAGCTCTCAAGTTTTTCAAGTTTTTAAGTCGAAAAAATTAACAGATAAACGCAGTGAAGCATTTTATTTTCAGTTTTTATGGTTTAGTTTTAAAGCAAGCCAAAGGTTAAGATTTTGTTCTTTAGTTTTAAGGCGAGTCGAGGCCCAGAGTTTTATTTAATTTTAAGGTCAGTAAAGGGTCAGATTTTTATTGTTTAATTTTAATACAAGCTTCTAGTTTGGATTTTATATAATTAATTTGGAAGGCAACTCGATGGGCACTTTAGGAAAATTAATGTTTACCAATTTTCATATTTTTATTATTTGGGGTAGAGCACTTAAGTTTCCTACTGTCCAGTCTTCTAAAAACTGCGGCAAATTGATCAAAATGGACCCTAATGAAAGGAAATACTTGAATTGTTATGTCTATTGCTGTTCTACGCTGTTTGCTACATTTTAATTTATGTAAATCGTTTCTTTAAGAACAGTAGGTTACTACATTAATGTTTTATGTGTCACGTAAAGTTTTACGTTATTTTCCCCAATTAAATACAATTAAATGTAATTGAATGATTGGTGTGATTATCACTTTAAATTAATCGATTCGTGTCTCCCAAGTTGTTGCAGTCAAATGTTTACAACCCTTAATGTTAAAAATTGTATTGAGTAAAAATGCTTAATGTCTCTCGTTTCCCTCCTTAGACGGACATCAGTGGTACATGTAGAGTAAGTTATAACAAGTCAAAGACAGAAGGCACAAGACGAATTACCAAGAAGCGAGACCTAAAGGGATGTAAAGATAGATCGATGACCCACTCGGTGGTGGAATCAGTGCAGTATGCAGAGGTAGGGGATGTGGGACATCTTACGTGTGTGCCTACAACTTTCATACTAGCTTTCTTAGCTATGTACGTAATTTTTTACTTAATTACTTACGTTTTTAATTATTTACTACTTTATTTACTTGATTGCCTAGTTAATTAATTATTTGGTTACATGTCTTATTTATCTACTTACTTCAATGTCTACTTAATTTCCCTTCGTTCACTTTCTTACTTGCCTTTTGTACTTAATTCCTTCCTTCCTTTTCTTACTTATTGAATTACCCACTTCTTATTTTGTTATATACTAAAGCACCTCCTTGACTATTACATAACTCATTAGTTACTTAATCATTTGATACTTAATTACTTTACTTTTTTACTTATTTAACTACCTAATATGTTGTTTACTTATTTATTTAACTATGTACTTGCTCATTTGCTTAATCTTACTCATTTATTAAAATCTTGTACTGATCCGTTTAAAACCTATTTTTCCTTTCCCTCTTGGGTTAGGTAACTTAGAAAGTCGACTAGTTTGATCAAACTTTGCCATATCACACAATCTGAAGAAAACAATCTCTTAAGCCTGAGTTTTTAGTGTTCTTTATACCCATGATTTTTT